>JZRO01000768.1:0-13030 GCA_000963465.1 Blastocystis sp. subtype 9
GCGGAGCCTTAAGTACCTTAAGGAAGCCTAAGGATCTTAGAGCAAAGTTATTTAACTGGCCATGGTATGTCATCATTCGTTGTTTTCAACAAACACTCCAACCCCACAACTTAATGACACCATCCCATCCACTGGAGGCCACAAAACTCTTCTCGATAGGATGCCACGCCAGACCTGGATTTGCTCCTTTATGCGCCGGCATCTTCTTCAGCACCTTGCATGTCTTCCAGCTCCAGAACCAGAGATTCCCTTCTGCATCTCCGCTCCCAACAAATTCGCCATCGGGCGAGACCACAGGCTGCAGAACGAACCCGCTCACCTTGTGTCCGTTGAATCGTTTTCGGGGGTGATGGACGACAGTGTCCATGCATTTGTACACAGCGATCTGGTTGTTCAGCGCCTGACAGAGAATGTAGTCTCCAGAGGGGTGCAAGGTCAAGGCAGGCATGGAGGTCATGTATGTCTCTTGAATATATCGAGTAGGAGGGTTGTAGCCGTAGTCCCAGCAGAGCATCTTCCTGTCATCCGAAGTACTCACGAACTTTCTTCCGTTCTCGTAGAAGCACACTGCATTCACTGCCGACTCGTGATAGTTATAGGACATCGTGCACTACATGTGATAACACGAGAGCACACTCACCTCGCCAGTTCGAATATCAAACTGATGAATGCAGGCATCTTGAGATGGGGTCAAAAATGAATTTAAATCTGTGGGAGCCCACATGCATTGGAAGGGAATCGTTCCCTTGCTGTAGTTACCAATGCACTTTCCACTCTCGGTATCCCACAACTTTATATTTCTGTCGAACGAAGCGGAGAGGAATGTCTTGCCATCAGGGGCAAAGGCCACCCAGCGCACTCCAGCCGCGTGACCCATGTAGGTTCGCTTCACGTTTCGTTTATTGTACACATCCCAGATCTTCACCTTTGTGTCCATGCTTCCAGAGAGAAGAAGATGTCCGTATGTCGGGAAGAATTCGATGCATTGCACTGCCTCCGTATGACCTGTCCTATTCGTTACAGCTCGTTACGACTCCCACCATTTATGAATCACCTTCGAAGGCAAATAGGACTGTTTCTGATCCGCAGGATGCAGATCGGAAGGAGGAACAATCCAAGATCGGCCCAGATAGTCCTTCTGATCCTTGCCGTGGAAGGTCGACTTGGTCTTGTCGATCGCGATGCCAAGACCGGCAGGTTCGAATGGGTCGACTGGAGCCTCTGGATCCTTTGTGTCATCGGGTATTTTGCCTGTTCGAATCCACTACGAGTGAAGAGATGAAAAGAAGGTTACTTCGCGCACCTTCTTGTTCTTGTTTCGCTCTAACCACACGCGTTGCCACTCGGTCATTTCGCCCTTCTCTTCCGAAGTCATTCGATCCTCTTCTTCTCCCTCGTAGTTCGCCCAAGGCCCCTTCCAATTCTCCACGTCCGAAGCTATACATGAGTACAAACGACCACACCATTCCCTTTCCAGAATGCTCGCGCTTCTTACGCAACTCCTTTGCATAATCTGCTTGTCTTGTGTCAAAGATGGTTCGACCCCCAAATTTCTCATGGAGCCATTTGTTACCAACGACTCTATCTGATCCATCTGGAGCTTTCGCATATCCGAAATTGTGAAATGTCTGAAACTGTTCTTTAAAATCGAATTCCTCCAGGTTTGCACGCTACGATTTATACTAATTAGCAATACTCACTTCCACATATCCTGTAGTTACATTATTTTCTCCCGAGGCTAGAGGATTTGCATAGAATGGAGCTTCTGGGCCCTATGGATTAACAGACAATACTGAACATACCACAGCTGATTTATACATTTCATCTACCGTCGGATTGTACTTTAGTGTCTTCTTTGTGCTGTTTACTAGAGAAATCATATCGGCCTACAATAATCATATTGAACAGTTCCTCACTTGTTTGTTTACCGGAAGCGATGGCGCGAGGTCCACATGCATCTTTCTCAACACAGGCTGAGGAGCGATATCACTCTCTTCTTGTGTCTTAGAGTTAGTTGATTCCTCGTCCTGGTATGCCTGAATTAGATCCATTCAATATATATAAATTGAGTGACCAAAGAAGTGGGTATTTTTGTATTTGCATTCTTTCGCTGAGTAAATACTTCTGAAAAGTATGGTACCATTTTTGATAAACTGTACTGCATTTGTTCGCTTATAGAATGCAGAGAATCCAATCTGTTAGAGAGTTTTCATTCAAACAAGTTTTATAAAGAACCGATATTTTAGCCTTATTATGGTATCTTTCAACATAAAAGAAGGGGATCTCTCCTATGAATTTGAGAGAAAGTCTTATCGACGAAGTAGTCTGCAGTTCTTTGACTGCTGACGTAGTTAAATATCTATAAATTCTGTAATATCCGATAGAAGTACAAATATTCTCCGATATCGGAAGATTGTTACAAAAGACCTATTTTCGCTGTAAGGGTTATAAACAAACAAAACATAGCAGAAACTTATTCATTCCTTACCCAGCATAATGAACAAACCCATTATTCCCAAGATGGCATATCTCAACCACGGATAGTCCGTTGTCCAAATTGTGAACATTCCAAAGTAAGGAGCGTATGCAATGCTCGACCCATAAATATTATCACGAGAGAGGAAAGACTGGCCTATTCCTAATTCTTAGACTCCACAAATACCTGGAGCGTACAACTGCTGATCGTGCACGGGGTTGTTATCTCCTTTTGTTAGGAAGCGCGAGTCGTCTTCAGTTCCACTACAAGTAACACAAATACAGCAGTGATACGGATTATGGATAACATGAATTCTATGAACGATTGGTATATCTCTCCCAGGAATGCTATACACAACAATATCTGCGATCTTCAACGAATGGAATCTGTTGTCAATAACTAGTACATCTCCTCTTCTATACTCTGGGAGCATAGAGCCTCTAAGGCGATGATTTACCAAACAATAAGAATACGTGAGAATAACGACAATTGGGGTTGTTGTATTCATTGTGTAACTCAGAAGTTTCCATGCTGCCAATGCGGAAGCAAAAAAGGTGAGCATCGAAACTGTCTGTGCAATAAGTAATCTTTTACTTCTGAATAATGAGCTAAAAGCATCCATCGATGTTGCTTTCTTCTTAGGTACCTGTTCCATGTCTTGAAGGAAAGAATGATGGAATGAGAACCGTGACAGTCATTTGTGAAACAAATATATTCTGCTCAAAACTGCTGTGTCTATATATCTCCCAGAATTGATGATTTTGGTCTATTTCGGGCTAAAGAAATGACCGAGAAGAGGATGATGTGCATATAAATGAATTGTTATCACCACTTCGTGTGATTTCTCACAGGGTATCCACCCTACTGCAGCAAAGAAATGACTCATTTCGAACAGAGACGATTTGTTGTCAAATCAACTAAAGAAGGTATAGGGCATAGTTGTATAGTTATGTTCAATATAGTGATGGTACATATCAAAGAAAACAGTTTGGGAACAGAAAAGTTCTTCAATCCATCCATTTTTCATATTGTTCACATGGTTCAAACTTTTCATCCAATCTGAACTTATTTGCAGTCACGTTATGGCTTTTATGTCATCATGCATACAGACAAAAGTCTTTGCATTGGATGTGGATATATGACTCCACACCAAACTGTAGTAAAGTATAGCAGGTTTAAGCGTATATTCTTTATCATCTGTCATAGAGAATATCGATCTATTAACAGACTATAATTCTCGCAATAGATTGATACCACCTTTCAAAAGACGCACAGACATCAGTAGAGTCATCTAAAGCTCTCACTTGACTCTGTGTCTAGTCTCATTACATCCTTCTCACAATCAGCATTTCTACTCTCGAATGGAACAAGATAATTCTCAGAATATTCTTGCCACGATGGAACAAATACAAAGATTTCGTATTAATTTTTTCTATATAATAGATCTCCCGTGATTCCAGAGTTTATGGCTGTCATATTATCCTCTCTTTGTTGTGCTTCTACGTGGAATGTTGAGCTGCGCTAACGTACCTTTCAGTGACAGTCTATCTATGTGTGCCACGGACGATCAAAGAGCTAATGACGTCCATGTGTGGCACACTGACCGTTTCGAGGACGAATTTGAATGGTGGATGCCCTAGCATTGGCTGTCTTCAGGAGCCCCCTGAAGACAGCCAACTATTCCAGGAAGAGAAGATGCCTTTTCCTGGAAGTGAATTGCCGATTCTTGACTTCTCAAGTGATGACTCTAAGAATGACTCTGTTCACAGTCCATCTCCAATCTCTTCTTCTGAGTCTTTCGATAATGATTTGGATGGGCTTCACCTTCCTGAAATTGATCTCCGTCCTAAACAACAAACCAGCGATTTCAATAGTTATCTTCAGTCCTTGATGGATGAGCAACGGCATATTAAAGCTAAAGAACGAAGGATGCGAAGAATGCAGATTCTGAGGATGAAACGGAGGAATGGACTCATTTCTTTTGATGTAAAACCACTTCGTTATGAGAGCAAGCGTCGGCGATAAACTATTGTGATGAGCAGTTGTGTTTGTTATCAAAGAAGTAATTGTGCTAAACTGTATTGAGCAAACACCAACTTTTGTTGCGTAAAATTCTTCAGGTTGTGAATCATGATGATATTTCGGGGCCATTGCGAGACATCTTGGGGAAATCGGTACCACATTAGATCGCGGTATAGAATATAGCTTTTTGGTGCTGGAGCACTGAAAATGCCAGCATTCTCCAGCACTCTTCCCAAAAGTGCATCTTCTGCAGCATGGACAACAAGGTCCTGATAGAGAGTCCCGATGTTGATATACGGAATGACATCTCTCGAGACGATATAGCCTCCGCCGAGACAATAGCGGAAGTATCTCTTATAGAGCGGATAATCTGCCGGAACATCGTATGCAGTGTCCTTGTCCTTCTTGCTGTACAGAGTCGCCCCCCAGCGATAGCCTCCATAGTAAAAACGCCGATCGACAGTGGACAGATATCGGACTGCATTCGGAACGTGCACGAAGCAGTCTCCATCCAGCCGCATGACAAAGTTGGCTCTGGGACAATGATCTCGAATCCACAGGAAGGCGTCCAATATCGTCAGCGTAACATTCGTGTAGGAATCAACATGCTGCGAGTACAGAATATCGTGGTGAACCGCGTTTTCCTCCTGAATCTCTTTGATCGCCTGGTAGTCAGACGTGTCCGCCACCACGAAAAAACCGTAGTCAACTCGTTTCCCTTCCACCAAACCACGCTTCAAATACGTTCGAAATAGTTCTCTGCGCTCGAGGTCAGTCCTTCGGACTAAAATCATGATAAACAGGAAGGGATCATCAAAGCAAACATTCGCACTATCTGAAACAACATTTGGAGCCAAGGAATAATTGATTACGTCATAATCCTTATCGTTGGTTTGGAACCAGCCGGTAGTGAATCCGCGTGATTGGTAGACACGGTGAACAGCATCAAAACGTTGATCACGAATACATCCTCCGGAATGAACAAAAGATGTCGAGTAAACGCTAAATGAACTCGAGTGACATGCACAAGGATCGATGTTCAGATTACACACTATATCGTTGTTCTGCAGTTTTGGGAATCGAGTTCGCTTCCAAATATAAGTAGACAGAGCGTATATTATAATAGCAGTGCGCAACAGAACAACACCGATTCGCATCAAAAGAGTCTGAAAACAATCGTCTAAAAGATGCATCGTGATTTCAGCCAAACAGAAAAATAACTAAAAGTATTTCACATACATCTCATTTCTGAAATGAACATAGGTACGATTCAAGTAGTCAAGATCCTTCAGATTATGAACAAAAATGATCGATTTCGGCCATGAGTCGTACTCACCCAGCTGATCTCCCAGCATGACATCAGCCAAGAACTTGTATCCCATACGTTCAGGAGCGAAAGGCACTCTGATGTCCCTCAGCACCTTTCCGACGAGACTGTCCTCGGCGACGAAGATGAAGTCCTGGTAGAGAGCGCCGATGCTGACGTAGGGCACCAGATCTCTGGAGAGGACGTAGGCCCCTCCGACGTTGTAGAGCAAAACCCGCTTCCAGGCGGGGTAGCCATCGGGGAAGGAGAAGGCGTGGTCTCTCTGTCGGGTCGTCACGAACATGGTTCGCACCGAGTGACCGCCGTAGAACTCGGAGGCACGCACAGAGCTCAGATAGCCCACAAGGTTCCCCAGATGCACGAACACGTCGCCGTCCATCTTCGCCACGAAGACAGGCTCTCGACAGTGGTCACGCACCCACAGAAAACTGTCCAGGACAGAGAGAACCAGGTGACGATAGTCGTCCACGTGCTTCGAAATGAGAATGTCGTGGTGGAGATCGTTCTCATGGGTCATAAGGGACAACTCCTCGGGGTTCGCTGGATCTGCTGCCACAACAAATAGGTACTGAACTCGCCTCCCTTCAATGACCTGTCGTCTCGAAAACACTTCGCGAAACATCTCTCTTCGCTTCACATCCAAATGATTCACATAAACAAGGAGTAACAAAAAAGTGTCATTGTAGCAATGGTATCTTTCGTCCCAAATGATATTCGGAACTAAGTGATACTGTAGAGCATCAAACGATGAATTAGTTAACATATATCTTTTAGAAAAGAAACGGCTTCGCTGAATACGCCTGTGAACATAGTCATACGTAGTATCTCGAATACAGCCTTTAGAAACAATTGTTGATCCAAGATAACTGTTGAGCGGATTATGAGCAACACAAAAGCAGGGGTCAATTTGCTGTACACACACAATGTCTTGATTCTGCGAACGAGGAAAATCGAACATCTTCGCCATTCGAGAGTAGATGGTTATAATAAATGCTAATGGGAATAGTGCAAAAGCAAGAAGAGTCATTACTAAAGGTTATGATTGCTCTATACTCAGTACACTATCAATTTCCACCTAAAGCGCAACCTACTATGAAAGCTGAAGAAGAAAATACAGCTTATACCTTTTTTTGATCTACTCGCATCCGTTAAAATCATTTTCGGAATAAGAGTTTATATTTTACAAAAAAAGTATCACTTAAAATGTGTGTCTTGTTTCTTGTTTCTGTTTCCTGGAATACTATCGCTATTTGTTAGAATTACATCTATTAGAATGTGTTATGACTTAACGAAAGTGCAACACCAATTCCAGAGAACCCGTTATATCTTAATGCCTCTCAATTATTTACGAGTCATTTGAAAATATAAATTCTATGTAAAATCTTAGTTTTCCGAACCAAAACAATTAAAAACAGAGTCATCTCTCACCTATTCCTATAATAAATTTCTGGAAATACCCTGCTTCAGTGCGATATCAATTTGTTCTGAATAAAGTCACCCTAACCTGAAAGGCCTCTAGCAAAAGTCCTCTACATTATAAGTAGTTTATATTAAATATGGATGATTCAACCACAACTATTCTGATGTGAATAGTATACAGTTCTACGATACTACACCACAGATCAGACTTCGAATCGTTCGTAATGATGATGTTGAAGAAAGAGCTCTAACCCCAAAATGAACTTCTGAATTGCATTCACATCTTTTTCAGACAAACCAGCAATACAGTACGAATATCAGTTTGTAACGAACTAGTACATAACTTCGAAGAATATGAAGAATGAAAAATAGTTCCTTTTTCTGGAGTCACTTTGTTTAAAAGTAGAAAAACGTGTTTGTTTATGCTATTATACTAATTATTCGTATATGACTTTGTGCAGCTATCAAATACGTCTTGTTCTCATCGGAGCACAACAATTGCGTGATGTGAGTACGAGAGGAAAGCTAGATGCTTTTGCTCGAATCTACTATCAAAACACTGACTATAAAACTTCTACTATACATGATTGTGGCCAGAATCCATGTATCAGTTTATATGTCTGTGCTTAATGTAGTATGGAACTGCAACTTGTCGTTCTCTGGGATTTCATCAAAAATCCGCATTGAAGTGTATGTATATAGACTTCTTTTTCATGTTCAGTTACGATGAGCGTTTATTGGGAGAGAAGTATATTGGAGAGTGTGTTATAGACTGTTCTATCATCCCTCAGGGATTTCATCGTGGGAGAGATGAGTTGTTCTTATTCGAAGGTTTCCTGATTCCCCTCACGAGGAGAGGGACTGCAGATAGTTCTTTGGGGAGTGTGCGTGTGAACATCACGGTCAACTGTTGTCACAGATCCTGCGATGGGAGAACCTGCAATTACGAAGAGGAGTTGTCTTCAGTCGCACATACGCCGAAGTGCTTGTCTTGTCCTGTTTTGAATATTACTTCGATCCCTGTATTTCGTGTTCAAGACCCTCCACCTCCGGATTTGCCAGTTGGTGATCTTCATCGTTCCGAAGAGTGTCCGATCTTGAAATGTGGAATTCCTATAACCGAGTGTCCTCATCTACTTGTGCCGCGAATGCATCGCAATTCTTCTGTAAACTCTTTGAACGGTAGAAGCTCATCCATGGCTTGACTCTAGGACAGTACAGTGATGTGCCACGAGGTCATAAACAACCTAAAACAAGACCAATGTTCCCAAAGCCAGGTGGACCAGGAATGAAGTTTGTCTATGTCGGGAGGAGGCACTCTTCCTTTACGCCTAGTAATGCTAAATAATATAATTGCTTGCTGTGCCATGTAGTCGTTTAGTGACGTATTTTTGTTTGTTGACAGAAATAGTACCCTTTTTTGACATAGATTCATCCTTCAATTCGAATAAACTGTAAGTGATTAGTAGCTTTTGTTAGCAGAAATCACTAGATAGAGCATGCAACGTATTGTCAGTTCCGCACTCAAGCAAAGCTCCAGATGTTTTCGCGTTTTCTGTTTTATTCATTGTTGACTGTAGCGTTTCGTTGAAACAGAAGCAAAGGCAGCATCGGAGACAGTTCAGGCTACTACAGCGAAGGCTGCCCAAGCTACTGCATCTCAAACCACTGCTGCTGCTGAAAAGGTAGCTCCTAAAGTTGCTGAAGCTGTCAAAGCACCGAAGGCACCAAAAGGAGCTCAGGGTCCTAAGCAAAAGGGAAGCCAGCAGAAGAAGAAGGTTTACGTCGTTGTTACGGTGTTATAATTAGGGAAAGACAACAAGACTCTTGATTGATACAGCTCTTATTGTAGCTTGTGCGGGTGGAATTGTTCGCTACCACAACAACAACGATCATCTCTCTTGCATCTCGAAAGGTAAAGGAGGCGATGGAAAGGATCTTCGTGAGATGCTATTCCTTGTTCCCAAGAATCTCGAAGATCAGGTACTGGAAGCGTTTCTCCTTGATTCTAGTATGACGGGTACATGTACAATTCCTATTGTGACCGTCTGATCTATAAGCTGGTTCACGGTACCCACTGGGACCTGGACTCATGTTGTAGAGAATCCAATGCACTTCGAGTGCATGGGCGATGTGATCAACTTCTTCTCGAGCGTATGTCTTGCAGTCTCCTCTCATCGGTAGTGGTTCAGCACGCTGGGAATTGAGGTGGATATGAAGGCCCCACTGAACGAGGATGGCTTGATGGAGATGCTCGTGGAATTCAGCAAACAGGAGAACATGTTCAATCTGTTCATCATCGTCGGTCTGCTCTGTTATACTTAGTTATAGGGTGAACGATACTTTGGAGTTTCGCCCATGACGGAATTTGCTACGGGTGCTGCCACTCGCTTCTTTAACAGTCAGCGCGTCAATAAGGGTTGTCGTGTACTACGAAGATGATCAATAGATGGGAAGATCATCATCCCAATAGAGAAAGTCATTGACTTCGTCAAGGAACTGGAGAAGTCTAACGGGGAAACTTACTACGACTCTGCGTTCATCCCCAATTTTGCAAACAAGCTGATTAGCAAGCGCGATCGTGAGGTGAAGCCAGCGAAGCTTGTTGGAGCGCTGGAGAATGATAAGCGTGCGGGAATGGAGGTCTATGAGTTTGTGAACCTGTTGGGAGTGATTGAACGACAGAAGAAGAACAAGAAAGTAGGACTTGAACACGAGTGGTGATTAGTTCCATTACTATTTGGATAACTATGTGGAACGCAAGATCAACGAGTCCCTCTTCGATAATTTACAGAGGGAGAATGAGCCTGAAGAAGAACCTGTAAAGGAGGAAATTCCAGAGGCTACGACAGAAGCTGAAGTAGAAGCTACAGAAGAAGTTGAAGAAGCTCCAACAGAAGCTGAAGTAGAAACTGCAGAGGAAACTACAGAAGAACAGAGAGTAGAGCCAGAAGAAGCTACTCTCGAGTCTCTCTTGGTCATATTGTTTTGTGTTTTTCATTTATAGGAAGATCTAGATAATGTCCACTCCAAGCAGTGGAAACGCCTCATTAAAGGTGATTTTAGTGGTTTGCAAGTTGTCCTGGAGGAAGAACGCACAATTCGTAAGCAACTGAATGATAAGGATTGGTGGTACAAGTCTTTTCTACAAACACAAAAAACCCAAATATCTTATTCCTCCTTCTCAATGCTGAAATACTTTAGCTAAAAATGAAGACACACTCCTTCCAAATACCCTATAGCCATTTTTCCCACTGGCGACCACACGGAGGTAATCACGTAGCTGCTGCTTCTTCAAATACTTCTTGGTAAGGTACTAGCAAATAACTTTCGTTACTACTAATTCACACCTTAAGATATCTCTTTGCCAACGGACAGGACGCAGTTACAGTGATCTTTGTATCGGCACTAGAAACTGTCACAAGATCACCCAGGTTATTTGTCTTGTTGTTTACTTTAATGTGCTCCGACAAAAACTTCTCCTAGGTCTTATACATCAAGAACAGAACATACAAAGGATGGAATGTCCATGACCTTATCCTTAAGAGGCTCCGAACAGTCAATCGAAAATTCAACCTTCTTTCCAGTCTATAAACACTATTAGCATCTTCCTCTCCACATCACAATGTGTATTCGAAAATGAGCTCAACACACAAGATATATGCAGTACATACAGTAGCCATATGAAATGATGCGATTGTTACAACAAGTATATGAGTGGAAAATGATTAGTGGCGATTCCCGCGATTGTCTTGTTACTGAAATGATCGGATATGGCTAGAATACGTACTTGTCCTGTTTGTATTAAGTTTACCTCAGCAGACTTAAACAAAAAAGCTGTTTGCAAATACAGTACGCATCTCCCTATAACTGCATAGAAATGGTTAGGTGTGGATATTTCTAAGAAAGAAAATTAGTCACATAATTCTAAGCTAGTTAATGATGTAGACGGAAATCTGGTTTATTTTAGTCAGTGTATTTGTGGTTTCATATATTTCGTGTTGTGATTATTGCATTCATACCAGTATGTAGTTGTGATGACATGATTTTCTGTCCACTAATAGAATGATTAGATAATACTAACGCTAGTCAATAGGCATGGATCTTGATACATTGGTTCAAGTATTGAATGCTACAAACGACAGCAATAACGAGATTCGTGGCAATGCTGAGAAGGCGTTAAATAAGGTATGCAGATTGATGTACGGGAGAATGCATAGATGACGTCAACTCCTGGATTTTTCCCTACTCTTTTGCTCATTCTGAGTCAGAATAATCTTCCACAAGCAATCAAGCAGGTAATATGTTTTCGATGTGTATAATTCGCAGAGTGCAGCTATTGCTCTGAAGAATCGTTTAAAGAACCGATACAACTCTGGTTCTCAAGATTCCATTTCTGACCAGGATAAGGCTATTCTCCGCCAAAATGTCATCCCTGTGATTTGCTCGCAGAGCAACTCTTCACTTACACGTCTGATGGGTGTAACAATTGAGGAGATTGCCGCTGTTTGCTTTTTGTGTTCGCTTCATTTCCAGGCTGATTTTGCACAGTGGACGGAGTGTGTCCCTCAAATCGAGAACGAAATGCAGTCGGGAAATAAAGAACGTTTCTATAATGCTGTTTTTGTTTTGCTTGTTCGTTCTCGTTAGCCCTTGTTATGTAGTGTATTTTCCGCTGCTTCCAGTACCGCAGTACAAAGGATCCCGTTCGTTTGCTGACTCAGCATTTCTACCCTGCGATTTTGCAGTGGGTCCAGTCTGCTTTGGTAGGAGTGGCAGCCGTCTGTGATTGGTAGCAGAATCCTCTCACTCAAGATGACTTCCATATGCTACATCTTATTGTCAAGATGTATTACTTCTCTCTTGATGTGAGTCCTGACAACCAGTCAAACATGTCAATCAATGACCTTCCAACATGGATTCCGCTTCTTTGCGTAAGATTCTCTTGATGTGTATTATGGGAAGCAACTGATGCAGATGCCTATCAGCAGTCCGGAGAATAATGATCCTTCAATTAGTGCACAGGAGAAGTCCATGCTTCCCGAGTGGCATATGAAGAAGTGGTCCATGTCTGTTTTGCTGAAAACGAATCAGAACTTCTTGAAGTAGTTTTCACATATGGATGTGACGAATAGTATGAAGAATCATATGGAGTACGAAGAGTGGTTGAAGAACTATGCTCCCAGTATCCTTGGAATGGTTCTGCAGCAACTGAGTGTTTTTAAGGATGTATTCGTCATGCAATCAGATGATATTCTAGGCTGTCTATTATTATAACAAGGTGTCGATCAAGTTGTTCTCCTTTTTGAAAGGGATCATTGACATTTCTGTACTGTATCGTTCCCTTAAGCCGCATATGTCATTTATTATTGTTGATATCTTCCCGAAAGCGATGGCAATTACTCCTGAAGAGCTGAAGCTTTGGGAGGAAGATCCTATTCAATTCGTGACTCGTATATATGATGTATATTATGAGTTTACGAATGTGCGAATGGAGGCTGGAAACTTTTTGAGTTACCTTAGCAAGGTCCGTGCGAATGATATTCTTAGTCTGTTCCTCAATTTCATGACCCAGACCTTCGATGCTTATAACAATTCTGATCCATCGCAGCGTGATTATCTTTCGAAAGAATGGATGCTATATGCTCTTGAGCTTTTGGCACCGAATCTGCTGAGCAAAGATGGATTAAAGGAATCAGTGGTAGGTAGAGTGATATGGTGTGTGATGTTGTGTCCGTGTGATGAAAACGAGGTCCGTGTTTCCGAGGGGAGACCCATTGACGTGA
>JZRO01000769.1:0-10484 GCA_000963465.1 Blastocystis sp. subtype 9
AAATGTCAGGTCGTGGAAAAGGAGGAAAAGGACTTGGAAAGGGAGGAGCTAAGAGACATCGTAAAGTGATGCGTGATAATATTTTGGGTATCACGAAACCTGCTATTCGTCGTTTAGCTCGTCGTGGTGGAGTGAAACGTATTTCTGGTCTTATTTACGACGAAACTCGTTCTGTATTGAAAACATTTTTGGATGGAGTTGTTCGTGATGCTGTAACATATACTGAGCATGCGAAGAGAAAGACTGTAACAGCAATGGATGTTGTTTATGCTTTGAAGAGACAAGGAAGAACTTTATATGGTTTTGGTTATTAATCTGGTATTTTTCAATGCCTTTTTATGTTTGTTACAAACAGCACTCAAAACAACCCCTAAAAAGCGAGACGCTCGGTCTTGCTACGATGTTTGTTGGCACCTCCTTCTTTCGACTTACTTATCTTCTGCAAATCGACAGCGGAATAGCCAAACTCGTTCTTACGAGTTTTATCGACAGGATAGATCCACATCTGGTAGAGACAGATGAAGAAAATGATATCATCACGGAAGCAAGCAATCCGATGCAGTGTGGGCATCTTGATAACAAACGAGAACATATCGTCAATGAAGGTGTTCAGCGTCTTATAGATCATGGCGTTGACCGGAATATGGGCGACACTCTTGAGTTTGTAGTTAATGAATAGTTGGGGGGTCATGGAGATGAACCCTACAACATCACCTCCGCACTCTGCGCCCACCGAACAGGTACACGAAGTTCGTCAACGACGTTATGATCCAGTCGTACCACGACTTGTGGGTCTCGTAGATCAGCGAGTACGCCGCGTATCCCGCCACCAACGGATAGAGGATTACCATCAGATGCTTCATCGCGATGTCGTCATACTCCTTCGTCTTGCTCGTGCTGTATGTAGCACGGTCGCGAATGCGCAGCACCGGAACGTTCCCCTTCCAGTAGAAACGTATCTTCACCGCCTTCGTCACTTTCCATAGCTACAAAAAAGGCCCGATTTTTGGAATACCTCAATAAGAAGACCGATGGCGTTCGAGATGATGATCATGGTGGAAGTCTCGTTGTTGATCAGGTAGAGGAGGACGATCAGGTTGACGAAGACGTTCATAAAGACCGTGCGGACCGAGAGTCCCTCCATGTTGTTTCGGTTTCTCCAGAAGCTGATTTCGTTCTTGAAGGCCAGCGTATCGAAGACGCTGTGGAGAGTGGAGACGACCTAGAGGTGAGTGTGGGCAGCAGGGAGGACGGCGGTGATGATGAGCAGTGTGGGATTGGTCTCCAGGAACATCGACTTGATGTCATCGAAATCGCTGTCGGTAGCGGCGCCCATCGCCTTCTGGATGTCCAGCACCGTGCTCATCTGGTTGACCAGCTGGCCCTTGAAGAAGCCGAAGGCCTTGAAGGAGACGGTGAGCGGGAGTTCCTGCAGCGTGTCGTTGATGGGCATGAGGTGCTTGTTCATCAGCACGAACTCGTTCACCTCGGCGTTGGGGGTGTAGGTGCGGGTGTCGTCGTCGAGGTAGAAGTCCTTCATCTGCGACGGGACCTGTCCGCCTCGGAGCGCCTTCGAGAAGGGGATGACGAACAGGTGGAGCATGGGGATCCAGTAGCTAATGATGGCGGGAGGCGCGGTGGATCTGTGCGTCTACGTGTCAGAGGAGAGGGGGAGGAAACGAGAAGAGTGGACGAGTTCGAGAGGAGATTCACCTCCTCGGAGATCGTGATGTTCGGCTTGTAGCGGTTGAGTTCTCGCATGAGACAGGTCACGAATACCTACGGTACACCGTGTGCGTCTGACCTGCGGTCGACACACAGCCTCGCTCCGAAGAGGGCTTGATCGAAGACTGTCCGAAGAAGATGTGGGCAAAGAGGGTGCCGTTGTGGAGCAGGTTGGCCGTCACGGGAAGAGTCATGTTCACCTCGTTGTACTCCATAGAGGAACTGTAGGGCTGAGATTCGCGCTTGTACAACAAATGAGAATCGTCGATAGAACAATCATCATTCGTTTCAGAAAGATACACATAGACAGACTAGGTAACATAACAAGCAAAATGGTCACGCAAAGGTCGTTATCATGAAGTGTGGGAAGATATGTCGCATCTTTAATACCCTTGTTTAGCGGCATCATTCCCTTCATGATTCCAAACATGGAAGAGACAGGACTGCCCGATGTATCTTGTTGAACAGGCTGGGATGCTTTGTAAGTTTGGTTGTACTCCTCGATTACGGATGAAGGAGTCTGCTGTTGCTGAGGACCCATAAAACTTGACATAATATTTCGAATCAGGAAAAAGATCATGAACATGGTCAGAAAGTTCATGCGAGGTTGCTCTTCTTGCTGCTCTTGCTGTTGCTGCCGATTTTCCATCTTGCCTAGTACTATTTAGAAATACTTCATTTGCAAAAATTGCCCCTTCTTCTGGAGTTATGTACATAATTGCAACAAACAAGCTGCACCCTGAAAAATTGCAAACAGTAGAGAATTAAAAAGAAAAAAACAATAACTACATCGACATCAAGAAGTTCTTTGGATTAACACGATGTCGCATTCGTTTCTTTTTAACTATGCTAATTCTTCCGTTTAAGTACATCTGTCCCTACATATCATTCAAACCATGCATAACATACAGAATGCATATAAACGGCCACTTTCCTTGATTTGCACTTGTCTTCGATTTGGAAAGAGTCGCTGACACGTTAACAAATTTGCACACAAATACATAACACCACAAAGAGTCCGACTGAGAGAATCATTAAGTTGCCAGTAGTGAACACCATTAGCAGGCAAATTTGATTTTCCCTGGAGTACCTGCTCTGCCCTTGAATTATCCTGTGAATTGCTACAAGTTGATAACAGACAGAGATACATACCTATCCCGTTTATACGCATTCTGACTTCCCATATCCATCCAGCTAAGTTTTGGATTTGATAATATGCTACAGCTCCGATGTCGATAACGGGAAGTATTTGATCCATTCGCCATGCTCCCACTAGTATTATCGTCTGCAAACGAAAAATGGGTTGATCTGCACGATCCAGACTGATACTGAACTGCAGGCTCCAACATGTCGGAAAAGCAGATAGGGACTGTCGCAACACGCATCACCTCGTTACAAAACAATGAATCTGACATGGTTGAAACAGGTTTTAAAATCAAATAGTAGTTCTTTGCCGCCAATTTCTCTGTGAAACTCCTTCTCGTGGTTTCAGAAACAATTATACAGAGAACCAATCGCTTGTTTCCTCTTCAATCATACTATTATGCTAGTACTGTCTATACACCCTTGCAACTATTTAATCCACATACCAATAGAGGCCAAATTATACAATAGAAAATTCTGGGATCACATCACATATGGATCAAGACAATGACTTAAGAGAAATTGATAAGGAGACCGAAGATCTCTCTGTACGTGCCATTGCTTGGTTCAGTTAGGCATAGACCCAAGCCTATCTAAATACAGAAAATAAAGTCTATGTCTTTGATAACTCTGTATTTACACTATCGAGTCTTGTCACCATCAGGTGTTCGGAGTTAATTCTCGCAACGATCGTGAAACAAGTTTCTTTGGAGTTGCTATTCGATGTTACTAATTACAGTTAGTTGGAACGTGATGAGTCCTACATTGACGAAGACATTGATGTTGAAAACAATGTTCCTGGTCAACGAATCCGTAAATGGAATCAATTCCGCCTATTGAATAGACAGTCGTTTTAAGAAGCTGTATGAATATATCAAAGTCTTCATTCGCCGCACAACAATAGAATGGGAAATTGTTGGTGACTGAAATCGTTTCTACTTGTAGGTGATGATGGTCTGTTTAACTCTCCTTGTTCTAATCGTGGGTCTTCGTACGTATCTGTACACATGGTCCTGGGACCACAATACACTCATCACTGTTGTCGAAGTGACATTGAATCTTGTGGTTGTCATTGATTATCTCCGAAATATCATCGACGCTCCTGTGAAACATGAGTTTCTATTTTCCATGTAGCATGTTCTCACCGCTCTTTATGTAGCTACGGTCTTTTTAATTTTGCCGCAGGCATCCCTGTGATTATTGTAACCATCATCCCAAAGCAGTACTTTCTTGTTTACTATTTTATCGTGGAGTATATCCTTGCTATGTCCCCTTTGTTCCTTCACACACTTCGTACTTTCTTCTTCTTCCTCCTTCTACGAAATATGAAACTTTGGAAAGAGGCGATTGAAAACCGGAGAAACAGGGAAATCATCATCACGATTGCAGAACTTGTACTTTTCGTTTTTTCTTTCGGATGTCAGTAATCGGACCTGTGCTAACACATAGGTCTTTACACAAACACAGAGCGAAATGTTGTCGAGTACTCCATTCTTGACTCTATGTATATTTTTGGAATTCCATATATTTTAGATATTATGCATTTGTAACTGTCACAACTGTAGGATATGGTGATATTACTCCACAAACAAAAGAGGGTCGCATTGCCACCACCTATTACATTGTTTCTATTTTATTTTGGCTCCCATCGAAAGTGCTATTTTTAGAATTCCATAACGGATAGCTCACTCGATTGTTTGCTACGCCAGCAGCACCACGTGATCGCTTTCGAAAGGAGAAATTGAGCAAGCGAAAAAATGCGGAACACGTGGTGATTGTAGGTTATTTCAAAGAGATTCTTCCGTGCTTGATTTGTGAATTGAAAGAAGGATCATCTGATTATCTGCAAGATACCGTTTGTAGGATGATTTGGTGGAAAATGAGAATAGTTGTCCTGCTGACTCAAGAAGCAATCGATGTGAAGTACTTGCAAAACATGTGTGGAAGATATGCTTCACATGTGCAGATAATCCAAGGAACGCCAATTAGTTTAATATCCTTTTTTGGAATTCTTATGATTCCCTTAATTCTACTCTGCATGTGTCAATGCTTGTCTATTTGATGCCTATTCGGTATACATTCTTCCATATCCAAATTGGAAGTAAGCAAGTCGTATAGCTGTCACTTGTAGTGATAATCAAAAGCAGGCATGGATCCGATTGATGGTTACTGCACTGGAAACGAATTTCTTCTTTTACAGAACGAATTCAAGTTTTTTATATCGATTTGTATTTCATTCTTAGAAATGGAGAATAATCGTTTTAATCGTTTATATGCTCTAAAAGCGTCCTTACCAGATCCCTCCTACTCGAGTGATGGTTTTAATCGTTCATTACCTCGTTATGGGTTAACAGATCGTCGTGAGAATTCGTATGACCCGGTGTATGGTCAATCGATTGGTAATGGCTTAATGAGCATGAATTTCCCTTCCATAAGTGATGCATTTCGTTCTGGTGATGGTCTTTCTCTTGGCACGTATGGAATGGGGGGCAGCTCACAACAAATTGGTCGTGATATTAGTATGAAAAGTGATGACAGTCGAGGTGAAAGTAATGGATGAGTTGAATGATAGGAAAGAAGTGGAAAGATGATCAGATCATGTTTACACAGGCACGCTTAAAGAAGAAAACCGACGTCATTCAGACATTGATTGCGCTACCTATTTGTCGAATCTATTATCAGTCCAACAAACAGTATGGCTACTATAAGAAATATAAGTATGTCCATCATGATAGAGTAGGGAAGTGAAAATTGGTTGAGTGATTGTGATGAGTTGTGTGGAATGTCTATTGTACCCAATTCAAAAATTTGACTCTTTTTGTATGTTCACTTCTAACGTTTAGTGCATCGCAGAGTTCGTCCCAATATCACCAAGTGATTTGATGAATCGCATTATTTCCTACGAATTATGCTGTAAAGGGTCGTGGACAATCCTATACAATCTTTTTATTAACAAACAGCATAGTTTCCTCGTTTTCTTATGTTCCTCTTTTTACGTAGCCTTCCAAATCGCCTATTCAGACATTTCGTGGTGAATTTGCGGAGTTATTTGCAAATTATAACGACTCGCTGGATTTAACTGCTAGTTTGATTCGAACACCCACTTATTTTATCGGAAAACGATATCATTTGTATCTTTTTTCTCTTGTTTCGAGTTAGTCTTGTTATGAGTCTTTATAAGTACTGCAAAATTCTCACGCTTGGGATTCTCGTTGCACTTTGTATTTGCTATGAATATAGAAATCATCCTATGCTCGACCTCTCAGTAGAGTTCTTCTCAACACAAAAAAGCATGATATGCTTGCTACCGATGTCATGCTGGTCATGTCAAGAAAAGGGTATATTTTGACCATTTATTTGATGTAGATCTCAACCGATCAGTCGAACTTTATTGCAAAACCAGCAGGCTCTTGATTTAGACTATCAACTCTATGGGTCAATGGATGAGTCTTGTTTGTTTGTGCTTGTTGCATGAGATGTAGTTAGTTTTCCTGGATTTTCGCTTAATCCATCTCTCTTCTCAGCCGATCATTGCATGTATTCTGAGAACCAGATCACAACGAATGATCCGATATTGATTCAGATAACAAAAGACTGTCTTTTAAGGCCACAGGCAGCAAACACATCTACTTTGCGCAAACGAACACGTCCTCTACCTGCCCAAGATATTCATCTTCCGAATACCAGTAATACAATAGAAATGAAAGAACTGTCTCCAGAAAAGGAAAAGAACAGTGAATCAGCGAAACTGTCGATTCAAGATTTTTCGCAATTGTTGCACCCTAAAGAATCGATTAAAGTGACTCAGGTGGATGGAGATGAAAGGATTGACATAACTCCTCTTGCTCGAGATGATTCGAATCGAAAACGATCAATTCGAATGACGAAAATCGTAGATTATGTGTTTTGTGTACCTATCTGTGAGTCTCTTTACTTTAGGGAGATATTGATAATGTGTATACACAACTTCTATCTGTTATTGATATGAATCGTCTCTTCCATCAATCAGATTGCATTATCTGTGTTTCATTGTTTTGCGAGTCACCTAGTGAGAGTAAAACTTGACTTTGTTTGCAATGTAGGTGTGATTAACGCACTTCTAACACTTCCTATCATTCTCTATGTATTTGATCAATCTCCTTATTACAAACGTTCCTATATCAATCCAGACCGTGAGAGTGTTTCGTTCTACTTTGGGAAACACGTCACACGGTACTTCGATGTTCCTGACGACTATTTGAAATCGAATATTCCTAAAGTGGTTCGACTACTGCATGCAGAGAGGATCGTTATCGGAACTTATACTTCACCCGACCGATTAGAAGTAGCAAATCAGAGGGATATACAGTTGTAGTGTATTTTCAGTAGAGACGACGTCGAATACACATCTATTTCGATCATTGCCACCACTGTGTTGGAACTTTTTCAGGGTATCCCATGTGATAGAATATGAAATAGACTATGAGATGGAGCTCAGCGGACTGTTTCAGAATATAAAGCAAGTATCTGTGATCTGTCAGTTGTAAATAGATCGAATACATGTCGCACATCCTCTTGTTGTTTCCTGAGTATGAGAGCACTGGTTCCGTGTTTTTGCCATTAGCTTCGTACATAGCTGAGAACGGATTAGTGGCTTCCAATCAGTTGTCAGGAATTTCAGATGCATTATGCACATCAGTCAATTTGGGTACATCATCTCTGTTTCTACCGTTTACACATCTCCAGCCTCATTTGTTTGACGTGCTGACAGCGATTTTTCTTCCAAAGGACTATCGTAGTTATGGCAAGTTTCTTTCATATAGGTAACTATCCAATCATTCCTTATGAATATCCTGATGCTCCTACATTACCTTTTGGTGAAGTCTTTCTGCGCATTCTAGTAACTTATGGGATAGTTTGTTTGGGAGTGATCTCGAAAGCGAGTGGATTGTCGATAAGGTACATGTAGTCATCACCTGTTTACTAGTATTGCATTTCCTCGTCCTGATCTGCTTATCTGCAGAGGGGATGTTTTGCTATGTCTTCGTGTAAATCTCCGCCCATGCAAAAACGGTGATTTTATTTTTTCTGTATGTTACAAACTTTTCAACATATTCGCACGACTTGCTTATTTGTGAAATTCTTACGCAACTCATTCTTGAACTTATCATACTCAACCTTCATCGACACCACACGATTCTCCTTCTTGTTCTTTGAACCAAATAATTGGCTGATGAACTGAGACCAGTATTTGGATCTATGTCTCATCTACACACAGCAACAACAACCTTCCATGAGGAATATCAACAGCAAATCCATTTGTCAGAATCTGAAAATCATACCCCATATAACGAAGATGTTCTAACCACTGAACCTTGTTATAACCATAGTTAATGAAACGTTCATCAAACATAGGCATTGATTCTGTTTTTCTTACCATCACATACCTACTTTACATGAAAAACAAGTCTATACGGTTCTTGTGTATAACCCTTGAAACACTTTACTTTCGTTAACAATGGCGAATAATTTTCATCGTACCATTCAGGGAAAAAATAATCCTGAAATTAGGGATTCCAAAAGAAAAGGAAATTTTGGATATATGCAACTTTTCCTTTGGCCGAAAAGTACTACACTTTCCGCTTTTGATGCATGCATTTAGCTCTGTTTTGTTGTTGGGAATATACTTTGCTGCCCTACAATTCAAAAGTTCCCAATTCACACACAAAAACGCACAATTTTTGAACTCTCCACAATTCTTCCCTCGTTTCAGTTCAAAAGCAGGAACGATGACAGCCAGATCCTCACGAGAGAGAGCTGCATCTGGAAGTGCCATCAAGGCATCGTGCAAACCGTCTAGAGTGAATGCAAGATGGAGGGAAAACAGCTCGGCCACATATCCATGTCTGTCAGCCAGAAGTGAGAAGTGAGCACATTGCGAATAGCCAGATTTCGAAGCTTGTTGATAGGGTAGGTTGATGAATCCGGAGAATAGAAGAAAGATAACCGAAGACGTTGATCCATAGGATGTGCGCCAGCATACTTCTGATACGCTCCTCGTTCACTCTCTGTCAAAAACAAAGCGATTGAAATGGGACTAACTTGATAGGAAATGAAAATAGGTACCCCGTCCAGCGCTGCAACAAATAGGAAAAGAAGGAAACTCTACTGTATCTAGGCGTTACAAGAGAAGGAGAGAACAACGAGGACTGAGTCGTCAAGGTTACATCATATAAACTCGACTGGACAGGCACACCATCACTGACACTGTTTGTTTGTGTCACTCCTGTAGGTCTATTATTTGATAAGGGAAGAGATGTTGTATCTGGCCCTTGTCTAGGGATTAGTGGAAATAGCATGAAGATAACGAGTGTTCCACACTATCATTTGAACCATTTTCTTGAACTAAAATGACATATCTCTGAAAAAGTGAAAGCGAGAGACTAAATTATACAAATCGATATATGCTTGATGGAACATCATCTATTTTATACCCTGTATACACATTTCTATAGATTACCGAAATCCTCCGAAACAACAATAATATTAGGGCTAATACAAACACGATACAAAGCAAAAACAGATTTCTATCCATCATCACAAATTAGTACAACAAAAAAACAAACTAGGAAAAAATTACACTTAGTGAGACAATAACAGACCAATTGTTGCAGCTGCAGCAAGTCCAACACTACAAGTCATCACGACCACTTACCCTTACCCTAACCCTAACCCAGCATCGACCAAATCATTATTCTTCTTGGTTTCCTTTCCCGCCTTCGTCGTATACGCTGTGGTGGACGTCGGCACAAAATAGGGGTTCCGTAGGACCTGGCCGCACGGACAGCGGAACTGTTCCACGCCAGTGGGAGCGAACAACTCGGTCTGGCAGAAAGGACATCGCACTCTCTGCTCCGTTGTCTGCGGCTGAGTATATCGCGGCTGAGGAGGCATGTACTGCGGCTGCACCGCAACCTGGTACTGCGGCTGGGGCTGCTGAGGATACTGCACATAAGCAGGCTGCTGTTGGTACTGCGGATATTGCTGATACGGAGAATATGATACAGGAGGTTGCACATACACAGCCCCTTGGGGAACACTGCCAGGCACAAAAACTTGCTGAGGATAGACCTGCTGCTGATTAGGAGCTGGTCCATACTGCGCCACGTTACTTTGTAAATAAACTCCATCATTGGAAGGAAGCTGCGAGGGTGTACTGGACAGACTTATAGAAGGGGCGGTAGATACATTTGAAGATCCAGGAAACGATGAAGAAACTTGCGAGCTCTTTAATCGTTGCCTCAACTCTTCTTCTGTTGGAAATGCGGGATTAACGTTAGAAGTAGTACTCCCAGGTAGTGGCGCAGTAGTACTCGTTTTCGTGCCTTCAACTCCTGACTGCTTTATGGATTCACTTGTATTTTGAGAATAACTTGACATAAAAATAGTAAAATACTAAATAATGAGAGAAAGAAAAAAAGTCTTTAAGTACAAGAACGAATTGATAACCGTAAAAAGGGAGTTTCGTAGTAGAAACTGAGGAATTGTAAAAGGCATATTCTATCAATTAACAGTCGACTCCATGTCTGATTTCCAGGAAAAGGCATACACTACTATTCAGCCATGACTCAATAGTG
>JZRO01000088.1:0-60673 GCA_000963465.1 Blastocystis sp. subtype 9
CTAGATATATTCGATTGAACACTATTGAAATGATTAAATAGAATATGAATAATAGAAATATCATTCGAATTATTCAAATAATAGTGAATGAATTATTATTAACTACATCAAAATGATTAAATTACTCGAGAATGAATAACTCATAACAGTGTTATAGGATTCAGGATAAGAATGAATATAAACAATAATATTCTTCATCATTACCATTGTTTATGGTTTTTCCTGAAATAATGAATGTGTTGATTATTAATCCTTCCATTGTTATTTGATTTGAAAAAATGAATGGATATTGGTATTTTAGGAGAGTAATACTTTTCATATATTAATAGATTAAACCTATTAACTGTAATCTAAAATACTAGCAATGCATGATAATATAGAGACTATCAGAGAAATATTTATTGAAAAGGGTGAATTATACTACTCAAATCGATCTGATTAGGATGTAAATACTGAAAGCAATTTACTATATACTCATATGATTTTGATGAAGTGATATTAGTTTATTCCATAATACAGTTAGAAATAATTGATTCTGGGCATATTAAAATAATGGCAGATATTCAATTCGATAGATATTTATGATAGAAGAATAACTTCATACTCTTTGCTTCATACAAGTGTATATCTAAGGTATGAAATAAAGTAATGAGTTGACTGAATAGCAAGAATTCAATGACATACCTAGTTTTGGGATCTCCTCTGATTATATGGGTATACTGATTTACATTTTATGTTTGTGAATCAAATTAACGGTACATGATCAGCAGGTAAAACATTATTTCTATACCAAGAAACAGTCTTTTGATACATCTGACGACTGTATGTAGAGATATAACAAATCAAGCATGAATAATGTTTGGATTAACTTCACATTACATTGTTCGAATATACTTTTCATTACTAAAATATAATACTGACACATATTGCAAATACTCAAGAAAACATAGTTGATTGCATTGCCATTCCCATCCTTTATCATTTTAAACAAACAGTTCACACAAAACTGCGCAACAACTCATTCTCAGCCGTATCTAACTGAAGTACATCTCCGTACAGTGAAAGAGACTCCCGTCGAGACTCTTGCATATTCGTTGACTTTTTGGTTCGTCGACTTTTCAGATGTGCATTCATATTCACACAGATCTGTCGATAGAACAAGTAAGAGATAACTAATAAGAGTATATTCCAGACTGTGAGGGCACCTATATAAGATCCTAATTTATGATCTGGATCGATTCCATTCTAGTTGGTTACCACAAGCACGTTATTACATAACGAAGAATAGCATCACCAGTTAATCGAGTCATTGCTCCTTTTCGATCCCAAATATGCACGTCAAAAGTAGTACCTTTAAACTCCAAGTACATCAATGCACGAAATGCAATAGCAGGAGGAGACAGATTGCTAATGTGCAACTAAGTGAATACGTAAAATCACTTCCTACAATATCCACATTGCTTCCATTTGAAGTAGATAGGATAGAAATAAGAGATATCAGTACATAAAGGACAAATAATATACTAAGAGGACGAAAGCCAACACATACTATACATAGCCATAAACAACAGTTATTACATGAGAAGAGTGAAGAACAAGAGGAAAATGCAAGACTGATAGTTATCATAAATGAAATACTGCGAGTAAATATAGAATCACCACTAGCCTTCAGAAGGCCTGACAACAAAATAAGAGCAGGAACGTAAGAGTGAAGGTCTACGATGTAGTTTATTTGGATATAAATGTCAGTGTAGGAAGAACACGCAAGTAGATAAAGTCCATCAGGAAGTAGACAAATCGATAGATATGCACAGGACAAAAACGACTAATATGATCATGTGCAAAGACGGGAAAATCAGTTGTATTAAATAAAGAAGCAGAGATTCCCGCCAAGAGGCAAATAGCACACTACAAGACACGAATTGTCTAAATGGTACAATCACATGAAAGAGATTCTCTCGTTTCTCAATTCCAGCACGAGTTTCAGGCAACTGATAAAACAAAAGTCCCAGTACAACTCCTAAAACCAGTCCTAAGATACAGTGCCATTGACATAATCCTGTTCGAGTCATACATTTCCGTAGTCGCATTGCAACGAATGGAATTCGTTTGTTTAGAGTCACAGTTTCCCGGATATCCAAAATACGCTGAATATAAGGATTTGGAGCTGGAGGTGGACATCCAGGAGAAGCAGTAGGAGGAGGTGGAGGAGAAGCATCAAGCTGTCTTTGTATGCTTTTGGATCTGAATGGAAACGAAAAAAAGACATTACAATGGAAGCATCAAGAAAGAGGATTGCAATGACTTTAACAAAAAAGAATCACTATACACGAGCTAATGATCACAGCACTTTCTCATAGTTACAGTATGGAATAAGCAATCTAAAGCATTATAATGGGGTTGTTCTTGATAATAGGGATCAAAGAGAACTTCTTTCCCTTCAACAAGATCACCATAGTATAAAACTGCACCCATATCACCCAACACAAGTACACTATCCAAATAATTACACAGCACAGAGATAGGTGTCTTTGAATAGACTAGAAAGAGAACCCCTGTGCGCGCAACTGTCTTAATATAGTTCATCAACTACATTCAAAATGGCCCATAGGGAATACCACTCCGTAATCTCCAGGCGTAAAGTCTACAAAAGCATTGTCAAGCAGGATGACTCGACGATTTGACTGAATCTCAAGAGCAATTCTATATGATAACGGAACTGGTACTCTACTGGAGCATAATCTGCTGTGGATGAGTTAAGTTACGAATGAGTTTGTTCTGAAATGACTCCAAGTTCAGTAGTCGAAGCATTTCTTGAATTCTCGTTTTCCGCTCATCCTCGTCTCTATAATCAGTAGTTAAGGATTCACTCTACACCCACAACGGATAATTCAGTTCGACAGTCATCTTCACATATTCTTTGACAGTTAAACTGCCGCAGAGCCAGCTCGTTCCATCAATATAGCACAACAGCATTAATGCTTCAGAAGGTGAAAGGAGGTTCTTCTCATAGTACAACTGTCCTCCAATCATATCGTTCTTCGATTGAGTACATCCGTAAAGACTTCGTAAAAAAGCACTTCCTGTGAATCACAAAACACTTCAAAACAAACCGTTTTTACTAACAATGTTAACCACACCACCCATAGTCGACAAATATCCCAGATGCGATTGAACTACAGTTTGTACTGTCCGCTTTCTACGTAGATAACGGTGGAATATCATCTTCAGCCAAACCCAAATTGATGCATCGACAGGTATTTCTTCAGGCACCACTTGCTTGTACACCAGATCCCTCCAGCAGAATGCAGACCTTGCCGATAGAGAAGAGGTTGACTCAATCTCATCAGTATACTCATCGATGGCGAATAACTTGGGATCTTCACAGAGAATTACTCTACTGATCATAGATTCCATAGAATAACACGATCGGGGTTTTTTCTCAAAATGAATAGGCTCATGCTGAGCAGGTTTCTTGTTGTGTGTGAAAAGATAAAGAATAATCAAGATGATAGGAAGATTAAATAGTAAAATATACCAGATCAAGTAAATACCACTTCTATACTTTAAATATAATATCTCCTATTACTGCTCTGCAGATTCTTTTGGCCGGCATACACCCGTAGAACATTGCAAGTGTTGTGAATGAGTTTCATCGTGGATCCATACGCAGGAACCGTCTTCCTTGCAGCCAAAGACAGATACAGCAGTAGGATGATAATCATCATCTCCTTGATAGACATACACAAACGGGTTGAGCATCGCACTGTATGCAAAGTATGGAGTGTAGTCATCCGCTATGCTCAAATAGTCATTCATTCCCAGCGTGCAAGAACTTACCTCACAGCGAATACAGTTAAAATAACCAGATAAATAAGTACTGCATTCGATGCCAGAGAGTAATTCGCATTGTTCATAGACACACTTCAATGGAGTCGAGTCCAGGGAAGGGAAGAATCCGTTATTCACACGAACTTCGAAGCCAGATGAATGGACTTGCTGCAGCATCACATAGGATGCTCCATACATCTCGGTGATAACCCCTGGAAGTGTATCGTTCGTTATACAAGAGAAATTGGCGAGTTCATCCCTAGTAAAAAGTGTCTGATGCTTGCATTCCTAAACATCAATTACAGAGTACTATGTCACCGTCGAATTCGTACACTCCCTATCGTTTTTGCAATAACTACAATCGATTCCATCTCCACCACTAGAGCATATGCACTACATTCAAAGCCAGATTCACATCTACATGGGTACATTCTGGAGAGTATTCAGCGCCGTTCTTGCAAGTAAAATCAGCTGTGAGACACTGTGCCCTGCTCGATGAAGGACAAGCTAGCAAAAAAAGATAGGATATGGTTGTATAGACCCGTCACTCATAAAACAACTTTGAAGTCCATTGTTGCTTTGCAGTGACTTTCCTGTACCAGGTGTAGTTGCATTCAAAAAAGGACCATCCAAAGGACAGCTTTGTGGACGATGAAGAAGACAAACCGAATCCAAATAATCACACTCCTCTCTGCACGGGTAAATAGAGTAGCTCGATTCAGATTGACAAGGAGGAAACACTTCCATACAAAAATAACGACCAACTTCTTCTTTGCACTCTAAAGTTTCGTTATCACCTCCTTCTTGAAGCCAATTCATATATCTTGTCATTCTATCATCTTATCCGATTCAACTGTATTTCCTACACAATATCAGTGTCAGAATAAGTCCATGTGTTATTTGCGTCTAGCCACATGGATTGAACAGTGTTATAGTTGGAAAAGTGTTTGCTACAAGGATAATAAAAATCGTCTCGATTCTAAGGCTATTATCATCATGAAAAGATAATACAGTAGGCCCAGACCAGTGGCCAATAATATCTGAAGCTGGAGAACAAGTAGTGCATTCGCTTCTTCCACACAGCAAACCCGATGTCACACAAAAGAGTATCCATACAACAGCAGGTAAATGCATAGGGTGGGAAAAGACTCAAAGATATAAGATTAATTTCTAAGTGTCGTTCATTGGATAAATAGAATAGCAATTCTATGAAGCAAGTTATCCACAGCATGTTGCAGAAAGCCGGTGTGCATATAGGGAGAACAGATAATTCATCTTGTCTCGTTGACAGTATTCCCGCGGTTTATGAGTAACTGTGTTTCATATTATTTCTCGTAAGTGATGATTCGATATCTTTTTTTGATTTCTCTGGTTATCTGCACCTCAACCGATAAGCCAATAGGGCCTTTCCCCAATGTTATCAATGGGAAGTTCCATGATTTGGCTCGGCCCTATTTGGCTGACGTAAATGTGGACTGTCACATAAAGATGGCTGCCTACGACTTTGCCAAAAAGATCCAGCCTGAGAGAGGTGAGCATCGTGCTGTGTTTGATGCTCTGCAGTTGCAGCAGTGTGACATGGAAAGGCCTGGAGAGGACAAGCCGCTTGAGATCCCGGACATCGAGGATCCTGGATTCTCAGTCTTTGTCGATGTTCATCAAGGAGATGATCAGAATAGTGGTTCGATTCGTGACCCTGTGAAAACGATTGAAAGAGGTATCGCTCTAACTCGTGGAGTAGAGGGAAAGAAAACTCTTTTCCTTCGAGAGGGGGAGTATTATCTGTCAAAGCCTCTTCTTCTCACCAAGGTGGATGATGACCTGACCATCTCCTCCTATAACAATGAGAAAGTGGTTCTCTCTGCTGCCAAGAAGGTCACAGTGGATTGGAAACCGTATCGCGTTGGAGAGTTTGACATATTCAATGGGAAAGATGCTGTCATTGACATAAAGCCTGCGCCAAGCGCTGATGTTCCCGGACGAGTGAAGTTTGCTGGAAAAGTGCCTACAGTGGAAGAGTGTCAGGAGTTGTGCGCAAAGGATGAGGAGTGTACGGGATTTACCTGGTACGAGCAAGAGGGAGATTACTTCAACCAGTGCTTCAATATTATCGATGGAGAGTTCCGAACAGTGGATTCGACTGCAGCTGTTTCGGGTGTGAAGCTGAACATCTACGTGGCTGACCTCTCATCAGTTGACTTCGATGACTCCAAGTTTACGGCTCTCTACATCAACGACAAACGCCAGATTCTTGCTCGGTACCCCAATGGAAACCCAGAGTACACCGGTTATCACACAGAGAATTCTGGATTTGCGAATGCAGGTGATGGTCGGTGGAAGGCGGCTCGTCAGTTCCCTCCTGGCTATGAGATTCACATGGATAAACCTTCTATTGAGCATTCTCTCTACACGAATTATCAAATTGCATTGGAGGGAACAGCTGTCCAGTGGACTCCTGCTATTTCTTATTGGGCGTTGGCTCATCCGGTAGGTGGAGGAGGCTGCACTTACTCCATTCCTACTGGAATAGATGTCTCAACTAAGAATTGGACGCCGCGAGAGTGGAAACATCCCAATGGAGCCATATTCCATGCCTTCCAAGGTGGTTACTGGGGTTTCTGGATGTTTGAAGTGGATAGCTATGAGCGCACACAGGATAACGTCAGTTTCGGTTGGACAAAGGGAGGCTTCCAGGAGTGTCGTGGAAATTCACGTGGAGGTGCTTTCTTCGTGGAGAATGTTCTCGAAGAGTTGGATGCCCCTGGCGAGTACTTCTACGATAAAGAGACGAAGAAGCTGTATCTGTACCCGAATGGCACAATTAGCGATATGACATCGATCCACATTGCACAGCAGGAGAACTTGATAGAGATTCGTGGAACTACAGATGCTCCTGTGAAGAATGTTCACATTCATGGCTTGACATTCTCGTACTCACGTAATACATATATGGAGAGTTTTGAGGTACCTTCTGGAGGCGATTGGGCATTGCACCGTGGTGGATGCGTCTTTGTTGATGGCGCAGAGAACATCCATATCAGCTACAATATCTTTAACAACAATGGTAATAACAACATATTCTTTGCGAATCATGTTACAAACTCTCTCATTGAATACAACGAGTTCGCATTTGGAAGTGACAGTGGAATTCTCTTCATTGGTAGTTCAGATCTGATGGATGGCACGCAAGAAACCCACCCACATGACAACACAATCCAGCACAACCTTTTCCGTGAGCTGGGTTTGTACAACAAGCAGTCATCGCCTTTTATGCAATCAAAGACTGCTGTAGAAACACATATTTTTATGAACTGTAGCATACGTTCTGGAGGAACAACATTTTCTTCAACGTGCCCCGAGCAGGAATTAACATTAACGATGCTTTCGGAGGAGGGAATCTGATCGAGACTTCACTAATGTTCAACACGGTGAGAGAGACTGCCGATCATGTGGTAACAGATCGCTTGAATGAAGTGTAGGGTCCGGTGAATACGTGGGATCGCATGCCTTTCATCACCTTATACGATAGTGGTGAGCCTTCCACAAAGCCTCAGCAGACGTTGATATGCACAGATTCTATGAGATGTAGAGAGATTCGACAGAACTTCGTGATTGCAAACTACCACGCAGTCTGGCCTTTGGATCATGATGATGGATCATGCTACTACTACGACTATGATAACGTTCTGGTCTATGGAGGGTTTAAGACATATCTGGGCCACAGCAAGATCTGTAGAGATTGAGTGATGGCGTGATGAATAGCTATGAACAATCTGTACATTTACCCAGATACCAAGTATGCAGGGGATGTCAATGAGTTCTTCACAGAGCCGCACTGCGCGAACACGGCTGTACTCTTTTGGTGGTTTGTTGATGGGTAGGGTCTGCACGATACCTACGGCTGGGGCGAGGTGTATCGAAACAACAGTTGCATCATTAAGAATCCCGACGTGCTCTGGTTCAATGGCGTGTCGGAGAGTACGATGGTTGAATTGGTAAGTGATTGAAACAGCTGAGACGTAGACGCCCGATTTGGACTTCAATCACTACTATACTCCCAATGGACGGGAGAATTCCTATATCCTGACTGGAGGAACCAGACATTCGTTCGATGAGTTTGCCGTAAGTGTTTAAGAATTGGGTTACTGGCAGACCAAGTACGGCAAGGATGTACATTCGCAATTCCACGATCTTCCTTCTGGTAAAGAGATCGAACAATGGATCCGCGAGAAACTACACATCGAATAGAGTGTTTGTTAGGAAACAGAGCAGTTTACAAATTGTTCAACTCATCACGCCAGTTATTTGTTGTAGTTGCAGCCATCGGCATTGGAACTTCCGCTGCAGGCTGCTGCTGTACAGGATATGCCTGAGCAGGAGTCGCTGTTGTCGAGCTGGGGAGTGCTCCCATCTGAATAGAAGCCAGTTCTCGATCCAGCTCCTCTTCGTCGAGCTCTGTGTCTCCAGCCATTCCGTCCATCAACATCTCCTGCACATCGTCCATATCTTCACGCATATCCTGCATTTTGTCAGACAAGGCCATATAGTCATTTAGATTCACAGACTACGTTCGCACACCAAAGCAAGTACCTACCTTGAACATCTCACTCTGAGCGTTGGAAACATCCTTCATCAAGTCGTATTGATCCTTCATCAGTTGAATTCCTTCAATCGTGCTCACGGTTTGGCCAACAGTTAAATTCATTGTGGAAACGCTCTGCAGCTGCTTCATATACATATTCTTCTGTTTCAAAAGCTAAAAGTGACTTTCTTACATCAACTATACATTCGACGCCCGCATGCGTAGCACACTGTAGCCAGAACCACCCTGAGCCATCTGCTGTTTCAAACTAAACGTAACATGAGAAGAAGAACACTACGTAGCAAGCTGCTGGTCAATGTCTCCGATCTTCTTTAAAAGTTGCTCCTCTCTCTTGTTCAGATTATCCATATGGTTTGTCATAGGAGTTAAGTCGATTGGCTTCTCCTCTTTCACTTCGGCAGGTTTCCTTTGGCCCACAAATCGAGAAAACATATTAAAAAATAAATATACTGAGATCAAATTACAAACTGTATGTCGTCCCGCATATTATGGTGCATAAAAATGCACTCCCGACAGTTCAGTAAAAAAGAATTCAGTGTGTCAAGCAACAACAACCTATAGAAAGCAACGTGACTGCAACAGTAGCATAACAAAGTGATCTCCAGAAACACACTTCGAAGTACAAGTTAGCTTATGATTGATCCCCATTATTAACAAGGCACAGGTAATAAATCAGTAATGGTCCCCATATCACTATAATCATCATATATATTAGAGCCCATATTTATTTAGGCTTTGATAGGAACAAAGTTCATATGAAAAGCATATGACTGAAGCGAAAATGGCTTCTACAGAAACTACGGACTACCATACAGTGGATTTGGTAGTTCTCTTGGGAGAAAGGCTGAAGACGGACCAAGAAAAAGGACTCTCAGCGGCGGAACATGATCGTCGACTCCAGGAAAATGGTCCCAACAGAATGACGCCTCCTAAAACAATTCCTGAGTGGCTAAAGTATCTTAAAAATATGACAGGTTTGTTCTCTCTTCTTCTTCTGGCGGGTGCAACACTTTGTATTGTTGGCTATATTCTCAGAAAAGAGATAGAGAACCTCTATCTGGGTATTGTGCTCTATGCTGTGGTGATTATCACTGGAACTTTCACCTACTTTCAAGAGAAGAAGTCAAATGATTTGATGGAATCATTCAAGAGTATGATGCCCAACCGTTGCACTGTAATTCGGGATAGTAACCCTATCGAGGTAAATGCGGAAGAGTTGGTCGTTGGAGATATTGTGAATCTGAAAGCTGGAGATAAGGTTCCTGCTGATATGCGTTTGCTGGAGTGCTCTGATGACATGCAGGTAGACAATGCCTGTCTCACGGGTGAGTCGGAACCATGCAAGCGTTCCACCAAGTGCACGGATCCAAATCCTCTGGAAACGCAGAACATGGCCTTCTTTGGTACCCAAGTACCGAAGGGAAGTTGCAAGGGAGTCGTTGTGGCAACTGGTGACAATACATTTATTGGTCACATCGCAAAACTGACTCTAAATACAGGTAGTGAGAAGACTCCGATCGGTATTGAGTTGGATCGTTTCATTTCTATGATTTCAATCATTGCCATCACTCTCGGTGTGATCTTCTTCATTATCGGCATCTTTCTGGGCACAGACATTATCACGAACCTCGTGTTTATGATTGGAATTATCGTGGCGAACGTTCCCGAGGGGCTTCTCGCCACTGTCACGCTCTCCCTTTCGCTCACAGCCAATCGGATGAGCTCGAAAAATGTTCTCATCAAGAATCTGCAGGGTGTAGAGACCTTGGGCTCGACAAGTTGCATCTGCTCCGACAAGACCGGAACCCTCACCCAGAACATGATGACAGTAGCGAATGTTGTCTATGATGGCAACATATACGACTGCGAGTGCTCGATGTATTCCACGCCGACTGTTGACCCGACTTCGATCTCGTACTCGCACTTGAGGCGAATCGCTGCGTTGTGCAACAATGCAAAGTGGGACGAGAACTCGAAATTCCGGAAGAACCGAGATGGCTCGCCCGATTACTCGAGCAAGCAGCCGTATACTGAGGAACTTGTCATGGGAGATGGATCAATAGAGAAGCGTGTGATGTGGAAACCTCTGGGTGATGCATCCGAGTCTGCTCTGCTCAAATTCGTCCAAGCCTCCTTCGATGTGGAGCCTTTCCGAAAAGACTACGCTAAGATCAAGGAGATCCCGTTCAACTCAACCAACAAGTATCAAGTCTCCATCCACAAGCAGCCTGATAGAGAGCAGCGATTGCTCGTGATGAAGGGTGCTCCAGAACGAATTCTGGGTCGTTGTGATAAGATTTTGCTGAATGGAGAAGTACAGGAGTTCACTCCCGCATTACGCCAGAAGATGGAACAGCTGCAGATGGAACTCTCCCGTAAAGGTCTTCGCGTGTTGGGCTTTGCCGAACTGGAGTTGGATTCTACTATCTATGGACCTGACTACGAGTATAACACCGAGGTTCCCAACTTTCCTCTTGGAGATGATCCTGACACCTATCCCCAGGAGATTCCTCACACTGACGCCATCTTCACTAAACTGTGTTATGTGGGAATGATGGCGATGATCGACCCTCCACGTCCGCAAGTTCCTCCTGCTGTCGAGAAGTGCAAAACAGCAGGTATTCGAGTCATCATGGTTACAGGAGATCATCCGATTACTGCAAAAGCAATCGCAAAAAAAGTCGGCATTATTTGGGGTGACACATCGGATGATGTTCAGCTACGGAATGAATCCAAGGGACTCAAGGAGGGAGATCCTGGGTGGGAAGATCCTGCTTTTGCTCCTGCTATTGTCGTTCCAGGCTGGGAACTGACGCCACAGCTTCCGGAAGAGATTTGGGATGACATTCTCGATCACCCGCAGGTTGTTTTTGCTCGAACTTCCCCCGAACAGAAGCTTATCATTGTGCAGCATAACCAGAAGCGAGGAGAGATTGTGGCAGTGACTGGAGACGGTGTGAATGATGCTCCAGCACTTCGCAAGGCAGACATTGGAATTGCAATGGGAATTATGGGTTCTGCTGTGAGTAAAGAAGCAGCTGATATGATTTTGGTGGATGATAACTTCGCATCGATTGTGAAGGGAGTTGAACAGGGACGATTGATCTTCGATAACCTCAAAAAGTCCATTGCATACACTCTGTCTTCGAACATTCCAGAGATTGTCCCCTTCCTTACCTTTGTTACGATTCGAATTCCTCTGCCTCTCGATACAATCCTCATTCTTCTCATTGATCTTGGCACAGATATGCTTCCAGCTATTTCCTTTGCGTACGAAACAGCAGAGGCTGATATCATGAAGCGTCCTCCTCGAGATAGCAAGCATGATCGATTGGTGACTCGAAAATTGTTGTGTTTTGTGTATCTACAAATTGGAATAATGCAGTGTGTCGCAGCTCTCCTCTCCTTCTTCTTTGTGATGAACTCGTTTGGATATCCTGCTAGCACGTTGCCTGGTCTCGGTGCCAACGATAACTGGGGAAAGCAGACACTCTACTGCAAAGTGGATGGAGGCAACTGGTACAGAGAAAGTTTGAATGGTACTGTCGGCTTTGAAGCCTACCCAGGTTCTGTTACCAGTGTAGAATCCTACAGTGATGCACTCAGGCAGGGATACATCTACTGGGATGGAGGGCGTGTTGAAGAGTGCCACTTCCCTGCCAAAAACTTCAGAGGACCTGCAACACAGTCCTCCGATTTCTCTTTAGCGAACGAAGAGTCGTACAACACCCCCGAAGGGGGGTACACTGCCGACAATACAGTTGTGACGAAGCAGAGTATTGATGTGCTTCTGCAGGCGGGCTATTACCCTTACATCCCACTCGTTGCACGCGTGTCTCCTTTTTGGGACAGTAACTGGCTGCATGCGAATGTCTTAGAGAGTTCATTCTTGGGCCTTGGCTCTGGGTCCGCTTCTGCAGAGTTGGGATATCAACCACTGGGGTACTGGGATATCAACAACCTGAACGAGAGCACAACCTCGACAAGTCTTGCCACCTCCGCAGTCCTGGATTTGATCAGACAATCGAATCTGAGCGAGATCGGAAATAAACTGTACTCTGGAGCAACGTTCAGACAAGTGCATGACAAGAATGCTGAAGACTACGTGTACTCATTGACTACCCTTGAAAATGGAACATTGTTCGCGAACATCGCTTCGCGTATGGCTCAGAAAGAGACTCTTCATTTTTCCCAAACGACTTACTTCACTACAGTGATTATTATACAAGTGGCCAATTTGTTTATCTGCAAAACGCGAATGCTCTCTTTCCTGGAGCAGGGAATGCACAACAATGCAATGAACTCCGCGTTGATATTCGAGTTGTTACTTGCTTATATCCTTCTGTACGTTCCCGTGCTAAACAATGCACTACGTACCCGTCCTATACCTTTCCACTTCTGGCTCATCTCTATGCCATACATGATTCTTGTTTTCCTATATGACGAAGTTCGAAAGTATTTGATGCGAAAAACATCGACAGTCACTATTAACGCGGAGACGCAGCAAATACTTCGAAATGCAGGGTGGCTAGAACGTAACACCTACTATTGCTCTGTTTGTAAACAAACAGGATATCATCTTCATAAGACTACCAAACAAGTTTAGAATTTAGGGTACTTGGATCCATCCTCTTCAACAGGAAATCCTACAACATTCGATAAGGGAATCATCTTGAAAGCCTGATCTAACTACAAAACATCCATTTAAAAAGGAATAACAGCGTTCATCATGATAAGTTCCATAGACTCCGCTTTTATCTTCGTAGAAGGCTGCTCTTCCGCTGTTTCTACAGGTCCAGCAAAAAACAGCTATTATACTAGTGAATATAGTTAGTTGGCTAAAACAACAAGACATGCAAAATAAATGACAGCTAATTATGCTTTAATGAGCTCGAGATTATACTCAAGACGTGCTTTCTTCTCACGCTCGCTGCAAATGCGTGTCCGGTCACCAACCCGCTCACCCTTTACCGAGTTAAACCATTCAACAAACACTCGTTTCGATTCATCATCACGCTTCCTCAAAGTTGGACTACGAATAACGATAGAAAAGCAAGCCTACCTCGATGGTAGAATAAAGCCGAACGAATGACCAAGGACGTAAAACTGGATTCCTCGAAGTCGCAAGTGTTCGATGTGTTGGATTCGACTGAACGGGTTTTCGACAAACTGAGGATCGAACAACGGAACAGAGTGAGCATGTCGGAGAAGAACAAATGGCTGTTGTAAAAGTGAATCGAAACAAGAAACACGCTGCACCACCTGTTCCTGGTTTAAAAAGAACCAATCAATGTAGAGATATCTCTAAATTCAAACAAACACAAACCACAACGTGAGTCCCACGTCTCATTTGCAGCTTCTTAGCGGCCACTTGCTCTCGAATGCGCTGCTTTGTTTTGGGAAGAAGTTTACGCTGTCTAGGAGATCATCACCGAATGGAGGGAAAACTCAACCACACAAGTTTCGTTATCACGACACCCTCTCACAGGAACAGAACTTGTAAAAAAGAGGGGTAAAATGATGGCTGTAGAGGGATCTAACACTGTGGGAGGCAGTAACTGGAATGTTTGAAAGAGAGAAGAATCGAGAACGGTTCCAGAATCAATTACGATGTAATGACTCGTAATCGTGTTGTTAATTGCTACATTACGCAGATAATTGAGAGGAAAGAGGCCATCTGTCTCTACGACTGCCATGCGAACACGGGGAGGGAGAGAAACAATATCTTTTTCAGGAACAGGAGATGGAATCGCAATCGAAATCGGGCCTGGCCACATTTCTTCAAGTTGCTTCACATAAAACCAGCTGTGACGCTCTATCACGCAGACAATCGAAAAATTGTAAGACAGGAGCTGATCATCATCAAAAACTACATCCACAAAGGTAAACAAGTATACACAGTGGAGAAATTGCGTCTACAGCAGTTCCTCCCTCATAATACTCTACTTGCTGAGAATGGGTGGTTGTTGCTCGATCCCAAGGAGCATTCGGTTGTACTACGAGTGAGCGACTGCACAGGATAAAAACGAAATGGAGTAATGGTATACTCTCTTCGGATAGAGAGGAGCGAAAACGACGCTCTCAAGAACCAAATCCACACCACAATGGTTAGTATAGAAAAAGCGGTGACGATTCCCATACATCTGTATCTCACGCAATAAGCAGCTATAAACTCTAGCAAGCAGTTCCTGCGACATAACTTCTTCATCCCAGAAGGAATTCCAATGATAATGGAAAGAAGGAAAACTCTCTTGACAACATTAGAATGTAAATGCACTCGTATTCAACAAACAACACTTAGTAGGACTGGAGAATAATAGTTCGCACGTCCTCAGGAAGAATATCTGCATTCTCTCCAAACTTCGCTCCGCTCTTCGTCAGCTTCGCAACACACTCATCAATCCAGGCCTTGTCCTGAGAGCAGTCGTACTGGCTGATGCGACTGGGGACCTTCATCACCTCAGTGTAGAACTTGTCCAGCAGCTCGATGGCCTTGTTCGCCTTTTCCTCCACCGTTCCCTCCGTCACATCAAACACACGCTCCGCCATCTGCGCCAGCTTCTCCTTCTTCGCCTCGAAGCGGTATCTGAACACACGAGGCTGGATGCAGGCGAGAGTCTGTCCGTGATCCAGACCCAGATAGGCGGTCAGCTCGTGTCCGATCATGTGCGTCGCCCAGTCCTGACGCACGCCCTGGCAGATCCAGCAGTTGAGCGCCTGCGTGGCGGCCCACATGATGTTGGCGCGAGCGGCGTAGTCGTTCGGCTCCTGGATCACCTTGGTGCCGTTCTCGATGAGCACCTTCAGCAGGGACTCGGAGTAGCGGTCCTGCACGTCGGCGTTGATGCAGTCGGTGACGTACTGTTCGCACACGTGCACACAGGAATCGACCACGCCGTTTGCAGTCTGGCGAACAGGGAGGGAGAAGGTCGTCTCGGGATCGAGAATGGCCCACTTGGGATACACGTAGGGAGAAGCCAGGCAGTACTTCATGTGCTTCGCTCTGTACGAAATCACCGCATTCCCGTTCGACTCGGAGCCAGTGGCGGGAAGGGTGAGAACGACGCCCAGAGGCAGGGCAGCATCGACCTTGGAGCCACCCTCGATGCAAAGATCTTGGTAGTAATCGGTCGACTTGGTGTACACGGCAGCAGCGCAGATGAACTTGCAGCCATCGGCAACTGAACCGCCTCCAACCGAGAGGACGAACACATTGTCGGTTCCCATCTCCTTCGCAATGGCAACAGCTTTCATCAGAGTTTCATAATCAGGATTCGCTTCAATACCTGAGAACTCTGTGATATCCCATCCCTTCAATGCAGTCATCACCTGGTCATAAACACCGTTACGCTTAATAGAGCCACCTCCGTAGCACATCAAAATCTTCTTATCCTTTGGAATCAAAGTTGACAAAGTCGCGATCTGACCCTTTCCGAAGATGATACGAGTAGGGTTCTGATAGTCAAAGTTAAGTACGGGCATTCAATGAAGAAAACAATAACAGAACATCCAATGTGGGGTGTGAATAAGAATCGCGGAAAAGAATCATTCCTATCGACCGTAATGTTTCTCCAGTACTCCATTTCTGCGATTCCTCATTCTACCATTCAAAGAGTGGTGTACGGATGCCATGGATAACGGTTGCACTCGTGTACAGTATTTAACAAACAGTGTACATCACATCAACTTAAACCAAACTTCTTCATATCCTTACAACTACACATCACAAGGGATCTCCACGCCAACTCCATGGATTCTGTGGAAGTCATCTTCCTTTTACCCTCCGGATTCCAGCACTCCGCACATCCAGTGTGCCAACGCTCCTCCAGTAGATCGTAGTTACAAGGGTAAACAGGTTTCAAAAGTGTACGATTCACGGAGTTGTGGAGATTGCACATCCAGAGGACAAAGTCCTTGCGAGAATCAACTCTGACGTAACTAGAGGCCAAAAAACTCACTTCGGAGGATTCTTCTCCAGCATCTTCTTTAAATGCTTCGCGCACACTTTGCAAGGATATAGGTGTGCAAAACTGGATACAAACTCGCGTGCATACTTCTTATCCTCCTCTGTGGGATTCTCGGGATAATATGCAGCTATCGAGTGCAGCTACAAATCACAAAAACAAACAACATCGACCAGTGTCCAGGAGTGACGACCAAGAAGTTCGCGGGAAGGTGGACACTCGTGTAACTTACCGTTTGCATCGTACACTGTAAATTCGCTCTCTCGCTGTGTGTACGCAGCCGGTTGCTTGACAGCTTTTTCTATCGATCACTTTCCCTGTCTAAGCACTACTCGAAACAGCTTGTGTTGTCATGCGAAACATTTCCTGACTGTCATGGCATGCAGGATCACTGCAATCTCCAAACGATGCTACGCAAATTAGCTCGCTCATTGACCAACTACGTTTCTCCTCGTCTGCAACAATTTTGGGAGAATAACACAATGAAAATGTTGCAATCCCTCCTAGAACAGCCGAAATACCCAAAACTGTGCGGCCATACTATCTGTCACCGATAAGGAAATTGAATGAACCATTTTCTGAGAGGAACTTGATGAAAACGGCCGTATGAAGGAAGGGGCTCTACGAACAGATATACTACTCCTTGTTAATAACGAACGAAATCTAGACAATCGTGTTATCATCTAAAAGATTATGAATTATCTGCATAACTTCCAACAAAACCGCGATCAGTCGCCATTCTTCTTTTCCTAGTAAATGGAGTCTGCGACCATAGATTCAGAGGAGTGTATTTACACTATGGGAGAGGATGAGGTTTAGTAAAGTCAGGATCTGAAAGGACAGATTCTGAAGATAGTATTGATTATGTGAAAAAGTTAGTTCATAGTTAAGCAAGAGAAGCAGGAAGAAATTCAAGAGCAGGTGCAGGAACAAGAAGACAGTGCTGCTGTGATTGAGGAAGAAATTGTGCGTGATATCGAGCAGGCAAATCGTTTGAAAGCTGAAGGAAATGAGTAGATCATTTGTTCGCACTTTCCTTTAGATTGTATAAAAGGGGAGAATATGAAGCTGCTATTGAGAACTATAAAGGTAGTATCAATTACTGTCCTCTTGATGAGTGTTTCAATAAAGAACGAGTAATAGCTGTGTGTATTTTGTTATTGTAAGGCTATCTTCTTCTGCAATATGGGTGCAGCGCAGATTGAGCTTGTATCTGCTATGTCGTTGTGTCAACAGTAGAAGCAATACGAAGAGGCGGTGGAAAGCTGTACACGCTCTGCAGAGATGAATCCAAACTACGTAAAGGCGTACATCCGGAGATCCCAAGCTTATTTGGCACTCGAGAAGCTGGATGACTGTCTTGCTGGTACGAATCCTTGCAACGATTTAAGCTCAGATTACGACAAAATCCTGGAGCTTGATCCATCCTTGAGTCAATATGAGTCCAAACGAAAGCGACTGGCAAAGCAGATTGAGGAACGCAATGAAAAGCTGAAGGAGGAGATGCTTGGCAAGCTGAAGGATGTGGGGAATAAAATTCTGGGGAAGTTTGGCATGAGTCTAGATAACTTCAAAATGGAAAAAGATCCAGCAACAGGTGGTTACAGTATAAAATTCGAAAAGTGGTTTGTTTTCTGCAAACAGGAAATAATTATTGAGTTTGATTGATAGGAATCGTTGGAAGGTCCTTGCTGAGACTCTTCAACATGCGAGATCCGCTTGTAATATCTGTAGTCATCATAACAACTTCGTATCCGCATTCCTCCTATTCTTTACAACTTGGATCCTTTCTTACGACATGTCTTAACTGGCGAATCGCAGCCATTTCCATATAGGTCAGTCCACCAACGAACACGACTAATGCAACCTTCTTCTTCATTCCGGTATCATGCACAGTACTACTCACTTCTTGGTGTGACTCATGCACCGCCACAGGTAACAGCTTCTGGATCTCTTGACTCACACTTCCCTGCAACAAAACTGCTTGAACCAGTCTTCCCGTTAATGGCGCATAGCCACTTGTTACGTAGCTCATATCATTCATTTCGATCCCCGTGACACCATCTTGCTCCAAACGCATTCGAGACCGAATCGTTGCGAAGTTTCCTCCCGATTCCTTCGGAATAAACAATCCTGCAAATAACAACAGAAGAAAAAACGCACCGAGTTTCTGCAAATTATGCAGCAAGAGCAACTTCTCGAATCCGTACACCTGGATCAACGAATGACGAATCTCATCAAATATCTTCGGCTTTAGCCCGTTGTTTACCAACGAATATAAAATCAGCAGCTTCATCACAGTTCCGAAGGGCACCTACATCACATCCCATCACAGAAATAACTCCCAAATCTGCCATCTCAATCAAGCTCATAGGATTCCCATCTCCCGACAGTACTGAATGCTCGTCCTGCCATCGTTGTCGGAAGTCATCGCTATTTGACACCTTCGAAACAGCATTAAAAAGCTACTCTTCAAAGCGAGTGCAGTTCCTACTCCGTAATGAGTCTGTGAGAGCTGCTTTCGATTCAGCAAATCAGGAAGCTTATGCTGGAATTCCATAAATTCGGTCATCGACACATTCCCGCTTTGCGGTCGTGCTTTCATTTCCTCTACACCTCACTTCACACGATCGATTGCACCATTCACCTGCGACACCTTCTCGGCCAATACACGCGCAACCTTGACCACGTTGTAGTCTCGCATCTCCTGGAAGAACACATCGGTGTTATTCAATCGAATCGTCACGGGTTTGTCGCTCTTCCCCTCCAGCACCTTCTCGCTCACCGTCACCGCGCCGCGCTCGATGCCCAGCACCTCATCCAGCATGCCTTCGTAGGTCAGCGGGGTCACGAACGTGGACACGAGATCGACAGAACGGTCCAGGACGATGAGCCGGTCGATCTCGGGAGGAAGATCCACCTCCTTGAGAACACCTTCCGAGCGCGACTGGATCATCATATCGACGATGGCCTGGGCGTGAGGACCCACTGCCGTGATGTTGGGGATCACACCGTAGAGCTGCTGGATCACCGTGAGTGCGTTTGCAGTGAGTTGGAGAGACGTGAAGTCGTTGTAAAGATACAGGTCGCTAAGACTCAAACTACGCTCGCTGCGATACGCATAGCAATCAGGAATTCCCAGGACAAGGATGTCGTCATCCATTGGGTATATATCGAGATCTGTTGACACGATCGACGCCAAATCCAGAATCCCTTCGTCCTTCATCATTTCGCGAACCAGACGTGTAATACGCGGGAAAAAGAAGATCGTGCGCTTTGCCGTGGACTACGTTGAATTAGACACGCAAACCTACTTCCATCTCTACCAACTTTAGAATATAGTTTGCCGTCATCTTGATATCTTCAGGAGTGGGACGAATAAAGAAAACAATGTTGGGTTCAGAGAATGTACCAACAGTACCCGATAGAGCAATGAACTGAGTCACGCCGCATTCCTACAAAGATATAGAAAAGAAAGGAGTTAGAACTTTCAAAATAGTCGAACCTTCAGTCACAAAAATCAACTGCTTGTTAATCTGTGTATCAATTACAACACACTTATCGCCTTCGATCTAAGTTTAAGGATTCCACTATCACAACTTGAGTCAACTGTTCCTTGATGCGATTTTTCTCTTGATCCCTAATCGCAACAAGATTTAGGGGAGAGCCAGCTAGTGTAGGGAGTGAAGACATTTTCACGTAATCTTCCCAAATAATGTGTTTTCTCTGCAAAGTGACAACAAATCCCGCGGTAGTTGTCTATTATTTTCAACTTTGCGTTATGGATCCTGTCGCATTAATTAAAATGATCTAACAAATAGACTATAAAAGCATCTGAACTCGAACATATTGCTAGAGCTCTCAGAGAAGGGAACCATAAGGATTTATCAATTAGAGAACAAACGATACTGGATTACTATATGAAAACAAAAGTTTTTCAATTTCTGTTGACTGAACTGTAGAATTCCGACTCAATAGACTCTAGAGACCCTATGAACAAAATATTTTGTAGTCTATGATTAGCCAGATCATCTGAAGGCGACCACATTGTACATACTTGCAGTTTACCCAATATGCTGGAATGTCCTCTTCATGGAGTTCACGCACTCTACTGTATGGCGAGACATAATCGTCACGAGGATATCTGCTCAACCTGCAGAGTTTTTTTTGCGTTTGTCTGTGTTGTTGCTGCCACATAGAAATAAAGACGTCTACACTGAATTCTCTGCAAACCACGATTTGTTTGTGCGACATCTTGCAAAGTGCGGGGTAGGAATGGCAGCTCTGTTTTACCGCTAGAGATGTTGGAAGTGCATTCCAAACATAGAGTTTAAAGCAGACCGTTGATCGCTTTGTTCCCTTGCTATGTAGGCAGCTTTCTGACCCAGAATCCCCGTCCAGACGCGCAGTCGCAGTCTGACTACGACTCTCTGATAAAGATCCCGAACGGTCTGTTCTACTCGCAGAAGGAAAGCAAGGACAACATGGGATATCTGCGAATCATCCCTGTCGACTTTGAAAACGAGGTCGTGGACTGCGATGACTACAAAAGCCTCGTCGAAGTCCTGTCGCTGCAAGCGACTCACGTCTAGGAAATGCAGAGAGACAATCAGTACGTCACGATGCGAAATGTGGACCACGGACGCATCGCTGAAATGGAGAAGGTGTACAGGACGATCGTCACGGAAGCAGAGGTGCGAGACATCATGCAGAAGAGCGATATATTCGTCAATCTCACGATGACAGCCTCCTGCGTCGAGAGACTCTCTCTGGCCTTAAAAGAGTATCTCACATATGTTCTACGTATGTGCAAACACGAACACGAGCAGGTTGCTATGCTCACAGACTCGAGCTCGGAAGTGATTACTGCTGAAGATGTTCAACGAGCCATTCAGTTCCATCCGTTTATGCAAAGTGCTTATTCCTCGTTGTTCTTTGTTTCCTCTACCACTGGTTTCTATTCAAAAAACAAGTCACAAACAATTAAAGAGAATATAAATGAAGAGAACAAACACGCGAACGCTTCGGATTTGACCGAACAATCATGATAATGTTACCACAACGATAAGGACGATTCTATTGATTAGAGTAAAAGCAAGCTACAACAGGTGAAATACAGATTGCCTTTCGGTGTCTAGAAACTACTTTTTCTGTACATAAACTACACATCAATACCAAATCACAGCGGAACATCGTTTCTAAATACTTTGATGCAGAGGTCACCTGTTGGTTCGTTATCTCATCCAGAGGAAAGTCATTTGTATAGTCATGACTACATTTAACCGCAATACAAACAGTAAATACAGTATCGGGTCTCTCGTCTTTTTCTTTATATCCGTAGTTGGATGTTGAGAGGAACTGTAATTCGATTGTTGGACATCATTCTCCTTATTCGAACTACGAACGCTAGAAGTTCGAGTTCCTCCCATTAGTACATTACTTATTGGAAAAGGATCCTTTTCGGTGAATGATTCCGTCTTAGAACTTTCAGGTAGAATATTTGCACACGCAAGTGGCGCAGCCATTCACAATTACCAGACAATCAGAAAAGGATTATAATGGAGTAAACTACTTACCGCCAAAACAAAATGAAACGTCCCTTCCCTCCAAAATGTTTCAAACAAACACATTAACGTTAAAACAAGACAGATCCGAGCAGAGCGCCACCAAGAACACCCATTCTAGATAAAAATAAACGAACCAAAAATACCCAATCGTCGCAGCATCTGAATATACATTGTTCTGGGTACTCGCGCCAGAGTTCGGAGCATACGGGTTCCCATACGGTGAAGGGGTGTACGGGTTTACAGGCGGCTGATTATTTGTAAGCAGCTGGCCGCAAGGGCATCGGAAAGTCGTTGCGCCAGGAGGGACGTTCAGAAGGGTTCTGCAGGCAGGACAGCAGCACTGCTGAGGTTGCAGGGCCTGAGGAGGCACGTACTGGGGGGTGTACTGAGGAACCTGAGGAACCTGAGGAACCTGAGCAGGCGGAGGAGGGTTGGGAGGAGGGTATTGAGGATTGGGAGGGGGATACTGACTGGGAGGAGGGTACTGGGGATTAGCAGGAGGATATTGATTGGGTGGAGGGGGATATTGAGGATTAGGAGGAGGGTACTGAGGATTGGAAGGAGGGGGATATTGAGGATTGGGAGGAGGATATTGAGGATTAGGTGGAGGATATTGAGGATTAGGAGGGTATTGAGGATTGGAAGGAGGATATTGAGGCGCAGAAGAAGCATTATAACCAGCTGACGAATTCGGATCACTGTACACATAAGGATTTGAGTAACTCACATCGGGCCGTCCATCATTTACTCTCTGTTGGTATTGTACAGAGGGAGGTGGATAGCTCGATAACGAGTTACTTTGCTGAACGTGAGTTTCAGATGGAACTTGGGGTGCCTGAACAGCAGATGCAGGGGGCGCTAGTTGATTTGGAACACTCGAGAGCACTGTTGTTCCCTCAGATTTGGCAATCGTTGTCTCTTGGTAACTGTTAGGAGCAATAGGAGGTATAGCAGCAGTAGGCGGTACTGACTGATTTGGAATCGGTACACTCATAATCTATCCTGAAGTTAATAATAATGTAAAACTCATATTCTGTTTTGCTCTTTGATTCCTTTATTCCACCCACACTAGCATAGTATTTCCTCGTTTTCTGAACGCATGCTTCCCTAACGTACAGTAGCAACTTCACACCGTATCTCATCAAAAATCCTTATTCATATAATGCACAACTAGTCACAGAAAATGACCAAAAGTAGTACTATTTTTGCCATTATTGTTTTCTAAATGGAATTGAAAGAAGCTGCATCTGCCAAACTGGATCAATTGAGAGGGAGTGGCTGGGTTGTCATGTACCCCTCTTATATTGACAGTTCCATGTCTGTAAAAGATGGGAGGAAAGTGAGAGCAGAATATGCCTGTATGCTCCGGACACTTTCCACTAATCGGTATAGGCGAAAATCCAGGAGCTGAAGAGGTCGCGAGAGCTTGCAAAGAATTAGGCCTCGACTGTCTGTTTGAAGTAAAGTTTAACACTATCTCTTAGCTGCAGTTAAAGCGGTATCCCAAGAAATGGTGGGTTCCAGGGAGATGCCGCATTCGTATTTTTAATGCAGATGGAAGTCCCTGTAATACATCCGTTAATTCACGTATTGATTTGCTGATATGTTGAGCATAGGAAAGGAGCTCTTTCGTGAAGTGGGTAAGATAATTCCTGGAATGCGTCAAAAGCGCCAAGAAGAAGAAGCTGCAAAGGCAGCGGCAAATGCTTCTGCAAGTAACACCTCAAAGTCACAACGAAAGGGAAGGGGGAAAGGAAGGAGAAAATAGCTTGTTTGAGGCAAACACTATTCGCAGAGAGATTCCGTATGATCACAAACAAGTATGAACTAAGCAATCTAACAGCACTTTTTCTTTCCACCCTGATTTGCGGGTACATCTGCAAGCTTTTGAGTAGCCGGTTGTTGTCCATTATTCATCTTCACGCCATCCTTGTCGCCTAATGTCATCGCTCCCGATTTAATCCTTTTGATGATCTCCCGCGCAGTACTAATAAACACTCTGTCCACATTATAGCCAGTCTTCGCAGACGTCTCCATGAACATCAGTCCATTCGCCTTAGCAAACGCTTCTCCATCCGCGTAACTCACCACCTTCTCTTCCTCACGCACATCATTCTTGTTTCTACGCGTAAAGCATGCTGTCCGTGTCTACCCCACTAACGTGATGACGATGTTCGGATTCGTCGAGTTGCACTGCACGGCCGACAGCCACGACTGCAGCTTCTCGTACGACTGCAGGTTCGTCATGTCATACACGAGAATAGCGGCGGCGGCCTCTCGATAGTAGGCACGTGTGATGGCCTGGAAATCTTCCTGACCGGCAGTATCCCAGATCTGAAGCTTCACATTCTCTCCATCGATGTTCAGGGATGAGCTGCCAAAATCCACTCCGATAGTCGGACCCACATTAGCGGCAAAACGGCGATTCGTAAACTGAAGAAGCAAACAGGACTTTCCGACTGACATACTTCCCACGATAATAAAACGCATGATGTATTTGGCAGGACCGTCAGCCGGCTTTACAATACAGTGCTGCTCCTCTGGCATAGCTGGCACCGGACTCGTATACGCTTGAGGGACAGCAAGAGGAGCAGCTGGCTGACCAGAAGTTGGAGGAGAGGCTTCGTGCATAGCAGGAACAGTACTCTGAACGACAGGTTTCGAATTCTCTGCCACTACCGAGAAACACAAGGAAGTATTTTTTACCTGATGACTTCGGAGGTACAAATGCATCTCCATTTACAGAAAAGTAAATCTTGTCTCCATCTTCCAGCTCAGCCACACTTGTAATTTGGCCCCCAAGCTCATTGTACACAACTGAGTTCGGGCCTTGTGGCTTATTTACTTTTAAGGAAATCTTGTAAAGAACTTGATCCCATGACTCTGTCCTAGAGACATATAGACTACTAATTCCCATTTCAGGTTCTCCATTAATACAACATTTCACTTCAATTTTGTTCATTGTAATTGTTTTTAGAACAAATACTGAATTTCTAAACGCAAGCCAAAAAACATGAGTAACCGCGATTTTCACATCTGAGGAGAAAAAATGATGATGAATTTTTGGACGACTATTACTCGCTCATGCGAAGATTCAAAGAGAGAAATAGTGTGTTTAGAAAGATACTTCATGGAAGCAGATATTAGGTGTGAGCAGAACAAGTAAGATAGCATAGTGGTTGTCATATTTCCTTTTTATGTGGGCAGTTACAGGTTCGATCCCTGTTTCCAATATTTATAAAATTAGTTCAACACTGAATCAAGTTTATAACAAACCAGATAAAAAGTGATAGCTGAATTACACTTTCGGTTCAAGGAAAGGGATATGGAGAATACCACAAGAAGCAAGAATATTAAATGCCATTGACAATAAGTAGAGTGAAATCAGAATGATGCCAAACTTCTTCGTATACGTAAACTTCTGTAGAGGGACGACAATGAGTGTAGTCAGCAGAGTAATGATCAAAAAGATAAAGGTGATGTTGATCACGATCGTATCTTCTCCCAGCGAAATGTCTTCTCCTCTACACATCACTCTCCCCTGCCTCACCTACGGCGATTCCGCCATCCGAATGCCCAACGCGACTCCAAGACCCATCAGCATAGAGAACATAGGAGCTACGCATCATCCACTCTCCTTACCACTACAGGCATAGATTCCTCCGATGGCCATCTGCGGATAGCCCTGCTTGGTGATGGTGATGTCACCCACCAAATCACTAATCGAATTGCCCACCGCAAGGATAGTAAGACCCATAACGAAGGGCTGGATTCCAGCCATGGATCCCAATGCATTCATCAACACTACCAGTTCGTCAGCAATCTCCTCCACCCACATGATCGACATGAAGAACGATGTGAACAAAATGATCTACATAACACCCCACTCCAACACGTACAAGAAACATGCCTTTTTTTGGAGTTCCCTGAAAAGGCATGCAACAAGCAAAGAATAAAAATAAAACTAAAGAACAGACGAGAATGATGCTCCAACAGGGTACTCCCATTATCACATCAGTCAGCTCTCTTCCTGTCTTATAAAAAATAAATAAGGGCATGCCGAACGCTGTCAGCAGCAGAAGGAATTTGTCATATCGTTCTTCCATAACCACGGGAATTGTTGCATTTCGTAAGAAAGTTAGAGGAGCCTCCAACCAGTAAATTATCTTCTTTACCCAGCTTCGCTTCTTATAAAACTCTACTTCACTACGAATAGATTTCTTCAGTAACTCCCATTTCGAGTAGGAAACAGGTTCTGATTTAGTGGCGGGGACTGCAGGTACCACTTCAGGCTCCTGTTCCGCGGGAACTTCAGGGAAAAGTTGATCAGCAGTGCCATCCGTCGCTTCGTTCCCCTGGGTCTCTGTTTCAATCGGAAGTTCCGAGGTCGATTCCACATCCAGATCAGATCCTATGGTCAGTCCTGGTTCACTTCCCAGGGGTATTTCGTTCAATGAACCACACGCGTCAGGAGGGATACCCGAGTTGATGGCAATCTCAGATAAAATATCAGAGTCGCCCTCTTCGACAGGCGATATTCCCTCTTCCATTTCCTCCAGAAGTGGCGCATTGTCGTTGCTGTAAAGACGAGTCGGACTTTCATGTGTGACCATGTGACTGAGTGAACGAGTCGACTTGTAGCGATCAGGCAAGATCGGATGAGCTCCATCCTCCGAACTCTACACAAGAGAACGATGCAAGTACTACATCATCGAACTCGTCAAGGACCATTTCTTTGACCACGTGACGAATTGAGTACATAGGCTCCGACATCACCTTCACTTTGGCCGTCACAGAGAGACCGGTGGTGCCCACCAGCTCGTCCACCTCGTCTACAGTTGAAGCCGCACTGCAGAGCTACTCTGAGAAAGAAGGATTTCCCGCGACCCGCCGCTTTGCAGCAACTCCTACACGTGATGAGGGCGAGGAAGAGATACAGCGTCCTCGTAGACCTCCGCCGACTGCTTGCGGAAGATGATGACCACTGCGACGTAGATGAGGTAAATTACGAAGAAGCCGATCACCTCCCAGAGCTTGATCTTGTCGTCGAAAAACACGAAGATGAGGTACACTGTAGAGATCTACCGATGAGAGAGAGTGAGAGACGCGACAATGTAGGTAATGATGTCGCGGAAAAAGGACAAGGGGTTCACACGACACTCGCTCATGAAGGCAACCACGCCTGTGATAACTGTGGTAATAAAGAGTCCAGCTCCCAGATTCGAGCCCATTCCAATGTGTGTATAGCCGCTGATCACTGCAGACATCAGTGCAAACACATCGGGCCCTCCATTTCCAAAAGAGAGAAAAGTCACGCCAGCAATACTAGGCGGTATTCCCAGTTTTTCAACCATGTCAGTTAAGGCGACACAAAAATACTTGTCCGCAGTTGTCGCCAGAATGAAAATCATATACGTTAAAAGCAAAATCCAGCATATAGGAAACAAAACCTTTAGCCAGCCATGTGCTACGCAATCTTGAATATACCTATAAACTAAACTCTCCATTCCGTACAACATACAAGTAATTAAGTAGCCCTGCTTTGTCCATACACATAACTTCCTCACAATCATACTTTTCCTAAATATTGGCCACCTCAGGAAACACATACCATAATCATATAAGCACACGTATCATTAGCTATACTAAAATCATACAAACTACTTGAAAAATAATTTGGAGACCTAGATGACCGTTTACCGTACTTCACTATAGGTTACTCACTCCTTTGGCAAGAAACTACAGCTCACTGCTGTTATACTTAGTATCACAGAAAGTGCGAATACAGGTCTCAAAAGAGATACTATTCTTGCTGATACAACCATAATATGACGATATTGGACTGTAGAAACGAGGAACCAGGAAATAATTGGATAAATATCTCCTATTTCTAAGTGACTGTAAGAAGAATATACTGGGTGTAAAAGGGTTTAGTGTAGTTTATAATCTCGAAACGCAATCTTCAGTAACTAGTACGTTTTTTGGTTTATTTGTAATTTGGAGTGTTATTCCAATTGAATCTTGATATTATCGTGATTACTAGATTATTGCATTCTATTAGTATCGTTTATTCTTTGTGTTTCCTTTGATCTGGAATCATACGATTCACTTGATGTTTACTGGATCGTTCCATTTGAATTCTCTAAGTAGAGTGTGTACGAGGCTTGTAAGATGCTTTTCCATCGGTGGAAAGTGTGCTCTCCTTGGGATTGAGTCAAGTTGTGACGACACCTGTGCAGCGGTTGTTTTGGAAGATGGATCAATTGTCCAGTCTTCGCAGATGTCTCAGCATAAGCAGAATCAGCAGCAGGGCGGTGTTGTTCCTTCTGTTGCCGCTAAACTTCATCGAGAAAACCTCCCCATTGTCGTTGGCAACGTAACCAAGCATTTCGATGTGAACAAACTTGATGGAGTGGCACTGACGATCGGGCCTGGACTGGCTCCTTGCCTAGGTGCCGGACTTGAGTTTGCTGTACAGTGGTGCAAGGAACATCATAAGCCACTCATTCTGGTGGATCATATGGAGGCGCACGCCATGACTGCGACAATGGACCACACAGTCTTCTATCCAGCTTTTGGATTCATGGTTTCCGGGGGTAACACCGAGATCGTGTATTGCCCCGATCATTGCCACCCGTTCCTAAAGGTGGGAGACACAGTGGACGACGCTTGCGGCGAGTGCATCGACAAGGTGGTACGCATGATTCACCAACTCTCCCCCACACTTTTCCCTCCAAAACACGGAGGCTCGCAGCTGAGCGAATGGTCGGCGAAATACAAGCTAACAAAAGAGTACGCCGAGGGAGGTCGAAAGATCAGCTTCCCTCTTCCGATGACACGTCAGCACAATGCGAACTTTTCGTTTTCTGGAATCAAAACACACTCGATTCGTTTGTTAGAAAAAATGAAAAAAAGTGATCAGTGGAGCGAAGAAGCGATTCTGCGGTTTTCCTATTATTTCGAACAGGCGCTGATCAAACACCTTATCCACAAACTCTCCTACGCTCTCGACCACTTCCCCGAGATCCAATCCATCGTTTTGAGTAATGAGTCGTGTTAATGATAGTGCTGTGGAGGAGGCGTCATGAGTAACTCGTCGTTGCAAGCTGCTCTGCGAACACTAGGGGAGAAGCGAGGCGTGGATGTGTTCATTCCTCCTCTCTCGTCGAGATTTGAGGACTCGTTGATGTCTAGACTGTGTACAGATAATGCGGCGATGATTGCCTGGAGAGGGATACAGCTGTTCAAGAACGGGAGAAGCATTGTTAGAGAAGATGCTCTCTGTAGCGTTCGATATGACGACCATCTCTCGTTTTCTGAAATCACCTGGGATTAAGTAGTTTCTCTGCAGAATGTTTGTTGGAATTTGCTCATAGTTTTGTTCGATTACTTCTATGGATAGTTCGGATGTACGAATATTTTTAAATTGGCTGTGTTCTCATCGTGTTTAGCTCTTCGAAATCATCGACGATTCTGAAACAGGGACCCAGAGCAAGTCTCGACTTCTATCGATTTCTATGGCATAGATTATCAATTTTGAAGAGTTCTCCCGAAGAGTTTTCTCTGCTGGAAGTGCTTGGGGACGAATATCTTCTTACAGAAATGAAACAGTCGGAGTCCTCTAGCAGCGATTACTTCAGCCAGCATGATATGGTTGAGAAGCTCGTACAGTTGAAACAGAGATTACGCGTGATCATGTAGCTATATACTCCAGGAGGACTTTGATACAGTTGAGGACTACAACCGTTATTGCTACTCTCGGAATGCGGTGCTCCTTCTCTGCTCTAGTCTCTCTATATCATATGAGGTGATGAACGATCCGAAATTGTTCGGAATGATTTGCTCGATGATCGACAAAGACCATTTTTCTCCTCAGTAGCGCTTTTTGCCTGGTTGGACCTAGCAATGCCCTGTGCTTTTCGATGATCGTCGAGAACTTCTGTCGAAGTCAAGTGGACGCGATTTCGATCTACATGAAGGACCATCCCGAGGTCCTGGAGAACATGGCGGCCCACTTCGAAAACCTGAACATCGTTCGAGCTCTCTTCGCCATCTACGCAAACACCGAAGAGGCGTTCCTCGACCTCGACTGGCTCACCGACCATCTCCTGGAGGGCCTCCACACGCTCCAGTCCTCCGACAACTGCTACGCCTTTCTCTTCAAGCTGATCGAGACGGTTTCCAAAGAAGAGTGATTGAGTCGATCACGTGACATGTAGCCAATCAGACGAGTCGATTTTTTCTTCGATGTTCACTCACCTCTTTGCTGGCGATTCGTTCCAGAACGCATTCGGACAGGATCTCTTTTCGCTGTTATCGCTGCGGGAGCAGTACGACAGGGAGCGTGACAACGGGAGTTTCCTTCTCTTCAAGGCGATGCGGCGCATCGTGGAGCGTGAGCACGAGGAGTGTAAACGTCCCAAGGACCATGAATTGTAGTCCAGCTGCCCATCACGCTCGACGACGAGGACCACAACGAGGAAGTGCAGACGCACAACACGATGAGCATCGATTTCATGATGCCGCTCTTCCACACCCTTCATCACTTCCGCGGTTTAATCACCGATGTTCTGCGAAAGTACCAGCCGACGTCGCCCGTTTCGATTCGTCGATGTGTCCATTCTAGAAGCAGGAGGTGTGTCCCAAGGCCTTCGTCGAGCTGCTGCACCTGCTGCAGGAAGCCGTCTGCAACGAGTACTTCGATCAGATCTCCCCTGTGGATGAGGCCTTCGTGGAGGTCTTCGACGGCGCTCTGAGCGGAAGCATGATTTGCTACTACAGGAACTCGTTTCTGCACGGTCACGTGAAGAAGATCTACAAGGCGCTGCTCAACAGCAGGAATCCAAGTATCCTCAGATGTATTCGTTTGGCTGTGATTCGATCTAGTCATGGTGGAAAAAAGCAGGATTTTCGACGTGGTGGAGCCTTCTTCGGTAGTGACTCATAACGAGAATCATCGTTAGGATTTCCACATTCCCGCGGTTATCGCAGTTCTCAATATCTATCACCGATTCTACAAGATGAAGGACATGCAGGAGGAGTATCAGAAAGGATCGAAGTACGCTGCGATGCTGAAAGAGTTCGATTTGGAGGAGATTTTCAAGCCTCTGAAGGAGATCAACGTACCACTTCTCTCGTTGTCTTACTCTTAGTTGGAGAACTATCCCGTAGCGCAGCGCAACTGCCTGAAGTGTAGATTCTCTCGCCTGGCGAACCGTACGTCACGATGGAACAGATCATGATGATCATCAACAGTAATGATAGAGACGCCATTCTTCGTCTCCTGTCGCAGTTTGGAACCCAGATACCTTCAGACTCGCAGGAGGAAGAAGAAGAGCCGGACGCTCCCGCTATTGAAATGTAACTGTAAAGCCGAAAGTCAGTAGTATTTTTGTCACACTTTGTTATTGTTTATTAAAAATGAGTGGATATAGCTATAGTGTACCTCCATCTTATGGAGGATACAGTGTACCTGCTCCTAGTGTTCCAGGATATTCACAACCGATATCTATCCCTCAGTCCTATTTGCCACAACCTTCGTATGTTGCTCCCGTAGTATCCAGTTCATATACGTCTATCCCGCCACCACCACAGCCTGGATACCCAGCTCCCCCCGTTCTTCCTACTCGTATGGATCCTCCTCCTGTTCGCTCTACTCGTGTGGATCCTCCTATTCTCCCGCCACCAATATTTTCTCCTACAGTTACAAGTCAACCTGCTGCGGAAAATATTACGGAAACGTATTTGCATTGTATTGTTTTCACTTTAGTCAGCCTAACCAGTTAAGGCATGTACAAGATGTAGTACTGTTCTTTTCGAGCTATTCATAGGAGCACTCCGTCACACTCAATAAGATGTTTTTAGAGCGCAATGACAAGGAAGAGGTGTCCGCTGTAAAGCCTGTAGGCGTTTCTGCTTCTTCGTCTATTCTAGGATCTGCAGGGAACAAATGACATGATAGAACAGTCGCGTCGAGATGTGCGTATTGTCTTTTCGAAGTGGTAACTTGTAGAGCGCTTTAATGAACTTACTAAATATATTGTTTCCAACAAACACAACGATTAGTTTTGCAACTTGGCAGTTCCGAAGGCCTTTGCAGTTTCCTCGAGACCCTTAAAGTATTTCACAGTCTTTACACGAAGCTCCAAAGTAGCATCCTCATCACACACAATCATCGCATTCTTATGGAGCTGGAGACTCGAAACGGTCCACATATGGTTCACTCCCTCCTCCACACACTTCGCAAGAGCGAAGGCCTTATGGGCACCATTGATGATGATGACCACTTCACGAGCATCCAAGATGGTGCCCACACCGACGGTGAGAGCAGTCTTGGGCACCTTGTTGACATCGTAGTCGAAGAAGCGACTGTTGGCGATCACGGTGTCGTACGCCAGAGTCTTCACACGTGTGCGAGAGCTCAGAGAAGAGCCAGGCTCGTTGAAGGCGATGTGGCCATCAGGACCGATGCCTCCGAGGAACAGCTCGATGCCTCCGTATTTCTTGATCTCCGCCTCGTAGTTAGCACACTCCGCCATGAGATCGGTGGCATTGCCATTCAAGATGTGGATGTTCTGAGGCCTACGATGAGACAAAACGCAAAAGGCTACACAATATCAATGTGCTGGAATAGATTCTTGTACATAAAAGAATGATAACTTTCAGGGTGGTCCTCAGGAAGGTTCACATACTCGTCCATGTTAAAGGTAACGACATTCTTAAAAGAAATACGTCCATCCTTGTAGGCCTGAACAAGTCTCTTATACACTCCAATAGGCGAAGATCCGGTGGGAAGACCTAGGCATCATGCAAAACGTCCTGATCTACCAAGAACGAAAGGCTTCTCCGGAGTGGGGTTAAACTTGTTGATTCTGTCGATTACATAGTTAGCGACGTATTCGCAAAGTAAGTCGTAGTTCTCCTTAATAACAAGACGCATTTCAAGAATAATAATGATGAGGGACGACTGACAGGTAGTGACTACATCATATGTATTCTTCGGGGGACGACATGCACGATCCTTTCAAAGTCTCTTCATTTTGATACCATTCTGTAATTCTGATTGGCGTGCCGACTATCGGATGAACGTAGGAAAGATGCTCATTGGAGCGAATTTCTTCGTCCGAATGGTTTTAAGAGAAATAGACAAACTCTTTTTCTGCTCCATAGTCCATATTTATCTTCTCCCATCAATCTATTCTTCTAGTCATGGACTGTTCCCTTCAAGGACCCATGATTCCTTTACTTTCGAGCACATTGCAGTGTTTTGCACGAGTTTGCGATTCTTTCAGGTTCTGTCTAGACCAGTGGGGATTTTGCTGTGCAATGCACTCCGGAGGGAATCTCGTTTCAGGCTACAGGATCAGCTCTCCAGTCTTATTTGTGTCTTTCCTTCCACAAAGACATGTTTTCTACCTATCAGTAGATCTAGATCATTGCGGTTCGATCATATAGATGCAGTACCTCATTCCATTATGGTGTGAGTTCGAAAGCTGTGCTATCTATTTTTAAGGAAGTCAAACACATTGAGTCTGTTACGATGAAAGTTGGTGCTGTTCTGTGAGATCAGTTGTAGATTGAGGAGAGCGACGTAGAATACAATCTGATCTTTGAACTCTTCTGTCGTCATGGAGTGCGTAAGATATTCCACATCCGCTTATTTGACTCTGTGCTCAATTCAGTTCGTTTCAATAAGGAACACGCACCGAACACAATCTCGATCCGTCCTGACCTGTTGTGCAAGGCAATTCAGTACCTTCAGACGAGCGATGAAACAATCATGAAGGTCCAAGAATCCACGTTCTCGCTGGAGAACATTCCTGCAGTGGGGGAGGTGCGCACAGTCAGCAACATGAACGTTTCGGACGTCGATGAGATTATGATCCAAGCCCCCACCTCGCTTCGTTTTCTGATAGGAGTTTCACTGTGACAAGTGGTGACACATAGGGATTCCTCTCTGTCCTGCAGCTGTTCATTGCCGCAGAGATCCCTCTGCTCCTCATGGAGTTCGGCGAAGGCGGTAACATCATGCGCATCAGCGCTAAACCAGGCTGCGATCGGGCGGGAATGGCCGTAGAGTATCTGCTGACGACAGCGAGTGAAGAAGAGGAGTAGGTGTGAAGACTGCTTCTGATCGTAGGATATCTTCTGAACGAATCATCGATGGCGTTGGCTTGAGTATCTCGATTTAGTGTAGGCAATGGCTCGCCAGCCAGAGTTCGAAGAGAAACGCGTTGAAGTGCAGAGGGAAGAACAGTCCGACGAAGATTTGCCGATAGTAGAGTTGCTGGAAGCGTCTAAGGCTGTAGAGGGTGGATGAAGAAGATGAGTGGATGTAAAATAGAGTGTATCAAACACACATGTCACTGTTTGCTCAAAAACTCTAGAACTTTAGGGATATGTTGTTGCGTTAGAGGACAGATTGTAAGTGCAGCCAAGTCATCTTTGCAAACCCACTTTCTAGACCTATGTTCGCTTTCCGGCCACCAGTCATAGATCTTTTCACACTTCAGTGGGTAAAGCCGCCACAGCACCGGCTTTCCCAGTTTGTTCTGATATGTAACAGTAGAGATGCATTCTCCAAGCACTCCTTCCACCTAAACTGAATGGCAAACAAAGCACCATACGCCTGCCTCCTCAAACGTTTCTCGCTTTGCAGCCTCACTGTATGACTCATCTGTTTCCCAGCCACCCTTTGGGAAAACCCACTTGTCCGGTCTGTTATGGGATGAAATGAGCAGAAACTCATCTCCTCGATAAACTACACAGCTATCGTCAAAAGAAGCAGAAGCCTCCTACCCAACTACAAGTCGTGTCTCACCATCGTAGCGTTGCTTCTCCCGTCCTCTTCGAGCACTTATGTAAGGATACTCGCTCATTCTGCCAAAACCCAACAAGGAGTTTCATCGAATCTTCTTTAAGAAGAGTTACTGAACGATAATCCTCGTGATATTGGTACCAGTCATCTGGCTTCTATTCGAACTTCTCGAATAAAAAACGCCCACCGGGGGGCTCGAACCCCCGACCACCAGGTTAAGAGCCTGGCGCTCTACCGACTGAGCTAGACGGGCACACCTTCCCCTTTTCCTTGTGCAATTTACAACAAACACTTTACTTGTAGAGATCAGACACAACAGTCTTCAGTACGTCATTCTCAATCGTGTGCACGTACTGTTCCGGAATCGCCAGCTCGACCCAGTCCTGCGGATCCGCAGCCGAAGGGAACGACACGTTCATGTCGCTGCTCTTGCTGGTGGTGATCCTCACCTTGGCGACGCATTCGCGCGGCATGTACATGGTGAAGCTGTCGGTCTTGTCAATCGCAATGGTGGGGATGTCCTTCAGACACTGCGCCTTGCACTGCTTGCAGTTGACGATCTCCAGCGTCGACAGACAGCTGTCGAATATCACGCTGGTCTTCTTGCAGTTGTCCATGGTGATCGACTTGCCCTTGCCCTTCACCACCACGCTTGCGCCCACGCAGTTGATCATGTACACGATGTGGTTCATCTTCACCTCCACCTCCACACTCCCCGTCTGGTTCTCGATCATCCACTTGTTCTGCACCAGTTCGCAGCGCGGAGGTTTGCTCATCACCACTCTACGCCTCACTCCGTCGCCGCACGCCTACGCCTCCTTCTTCGTCTCCATCTTCACGTTGCCGCGCAGCGCGGGGTTTTTGTGGCTCATTTCGCTCTTCTCCACGTGTCGCAGATTCCGCACGCCGTTCTCCCCGACCATGTTCTGCAGTTCCGTGGCCAGATTTCCCAGTTTCCCGGGTTCTTCGGGGCCCACAGGAGGCGCTGGTGCTGCTGGTGCTGCTGGAGAAGCGGGGACGGCGGGAGGAGGAGGCAGCGACGGCGCAGAGACGGCGGAGACCGTGTAGGCGGAGGGGGCGCAGCCGGAGAGGTTCCACTCCACGCCGATCTCGTAGCGCTGGTTGATGATGGCGATCAGCTGCTTCATCATCGCGATCACCAGCTTCGCCCACTCCATGGGCTTCGACTCCATCCTGCGGTTGAGACGGGGGAGCAACGCTACTTGTTCTTGGCGTCCTTGCGGATGCGGTCGATCCAGAACGTGGCCGAGTCGAGACAGTCGGACACCATGTTCTCCGGCTTGTCATTCTGGGGTTAAGGGAAGGGAAAAGACACACCAGATTCACCCAGAAGATCGAACCAACGATCTCACGCATCGCTTTCACATAGTTTACAGGAAAATCGCGATCTCGATTCAACGCCTCCAGCTTCGCGTTGCAGTCCTTCACAGGAGAGAGCAGCACAGCCATTTCCTCATCGGTAGGCTTCCTACAGTGAACAGCCTTGACCAAGATCTCCTTCAGCAGCTTCGCAAAGAGAGTGTCGAAGATTTCTCCCTGAGGATGAGAGAAGCAGCCGGCAAAATACTATAGGAACAAACTTATCTCCCAGTTTGTTGCTTGCTTCAATGGCAGGAACAACAAAATCCTTGACAAATTGATCATACCAAGAGAAATCCTCTGTATCGTGTGTAGGTACGACCTCTGACATGACAAGAAGAAAACGATCCTACCCTTGTCAATCTTCTCTTTTGATTCTTCTACTTTCGGAGCCGAAGCGACTTTACTGGTCTCTTTTCCTGACATGCAATTCTTGATTTCGTCAAGAGAATCGCTGATCTTTAGCAATACCTCCAGGATCTTTGCACTGTTGTCCATATGAAAAATACTCTATTTAACGAACAAAAACTCGTATTCTCTACTCCTTGATTATCAACAAAGTGATTCACATTCATCTCTCCACTATACAAAAGAATAACTTTGCAGAACTCGAACTTTTCGCTTTCTTCTTTACTCCCCATCGCCTCAACTAAAGATATCGACTACAGCTTTTCCTCTTTGACTTAAACCTAATATTCATCTTATTTAATGATCATTTATTGAACAATTGCGACTCATGCTAACTGTAACAGAGAGTGATACTGGTTTATTTACAGTATGTTGATGCTATAATCGACTTTTCTTATTCCTAGCCTAGCATGTGGTTCACCATTGTTCTGTTTGTTATCATTTTATTGACGACTCTTTGTTTCGCATTTTTTAAAGAGAGAGATTCCCTTATTGTTCTCTTGCGGCAACATCTGGGTTGGAGTGATTCCATGGAAGTAGACACAGCTAGCAGAGACGAAAATGATCTTCCAGAAGATCAATCAACACGGAGTGAACAATCAGCTCCAGATGTTTCTAAAGCAGCAAATTCTGTATTACTTCTTTTGTACTTGATTTACCGAATAGAAACAACTGTTTAACGACCTGCTTCTCCCTCCACAAAAGGAAATCGTCTCCGATTCGGATAAAACCGATGAAGAGTCCGAGGTAGATGATGAGAGCGAGTCTGATGTCACTCCCACTGTGATTGACTATGACTCCTACAATCGAGTTTGTGAGGAGTATCGGAAAACGTCGGCCGCTCTCAAGGAGCGAGAAACAGAAGTAGCTGAGTTGATAAAGGAGAACGAGGCAAAGGGATTGACGATCAAGTTGTTGCGTGACCAACTGCAGAGCTATGGCTCCATCACAACCCACTCAAACGACACTCCGGAGGATGCGAAGCAGCTGCAGACCATCATCGATCAGCAGAAGCAGGTGATTCAGGCTCTACTCGGAGCAGATAGTTCGAAGACCGATATCGAGAAAGTGACTTGCAACAGCGAGACTCAATCATAGTTGTTGAGTATGTATGATCAGAAGGTTCAGGAACTCAGTGTCGCTCAACACACGATTGAAAAGTACAAAGTAGCTGTTTTTGCAATTCCATAAATAGGCTGAATTTTCACAAATCGAAATCTACAAACGGAAAGCTGAGCTTGTTGATGTATGAATTCAAAGGGTCTTCGAAGTAGAAATTGCTCATCGAAAATGAAACCTTGCAAAGTCGTTTACGAATGGAGTTTCAATTCCCAGCCTATTCTGTAATTCCAGAATTCGGCTTTAATTCTAGTTCCCTGCTAACTTCCAGTATCCTCTGATGCCTCCCGGCTTTGGTTATTCACAGAACACGAGTGTGGCGGATGGGAATTCGATTGGTGTGATGAACGATGAGGAAACGGCGAGTAATTTGTCAGACGATGGAACTGCGTTGTTGCCAGCAGAGAAGCCGTCTGGCAAGTCCACTGCGCTTTCCAACCCCTCTAAACGTTCACTGAAACTAAAAAACAAAGTCTATTTTCAGTTGCTGGAGCTGACAAATGCACTGCAGCAAAACCAAGCGAAGAAGGGGGGTGGCGAAGCGATCAGGCTAAGCTCTTCCATGGTAATGAAGCTGGCTCAAATCGTTCTGGGGACAAAGCTGGATGATGCGAAGGCGATGAATGACTGCAGGAGGCAGCTGTCGGAACTCATTCCTCTGATCCAGAAATGCTCTTCCGAAGAGTTTACGCAGTACGTTTCTCAACTCCGTGCTGCGCTCGACAAATCGTGCTTTAGTGGTTCGAATGTTTGATACAAACAGGACAATACCAATGTGTTTCTTCAATCGAATCGAAGGAAGAACTGCGGTCCATTGGCATATTTGCATAACCGAAAGACTCGTAAGAGTAATCCAAGGACATCTGGGGAGAGGTCCAGGATGCCACATTCGAGTGAGCGAACTGCGCATGTGGAGGATACATGAAATGGTTCACAGAATCCACGTCTACCGGTGAGTCAGAACAGCATTGTGTACACGACGGATGCATCGTCATACAAACTCGTTGATATAAACCAGAGTAATATCGTAGGAACACATCTTCTGTAACGAAGAGCGAGAAGGAGATGCTGCGAAGAAACACCTCCTCCATTTGATTGACTTCATTGAGAGTAACACAACCAACTTCAGCAAAGAAAGCATTATTACAAAACACATCATCAATGAACTTAGAGGCTAACATGATTGCTGTTAGGAGCAGTTTGTGCACATTGAGAAATGTAATATTCATACCGGTACTCTGTAGCAAACGATCCACATAGATAATTGACAAGACTAGGGACGTTGGACTACAAAGAGTACGGACGAATATCCTACGCATCGTTTTAGCCTTACACTTCTACCTTTCGATATAATCTCGAAGAGGGATACTAGGGATCTCTTGGCATGAGAAAATGGTAACAGGAAGATAAGCAAGACGATTGGACTTCGCTGCCATCTGTTGAAACACACAAGAGATTGCCACGACTAATTCTCTACCACTAATTTCTTCCATTCCGCTAGGGCGTCACACAATAATCCGAGTAAGATCAGAAATAACAACCACTTAACAAATCTGGAGATATGAGTTAGGAGCTACGAATCAAACGAGCTATACTGCAATGTACGACTAGGTTGATCCCAAATCTATATGCTACTAATAGATAAGCTGTAATTCACGAAGTTTTGATTTCTTTCAAAACAGTTTATCCACAATTACTTCTTCAGTGGTTCTTGTTTTTCAAGGAATTGATCACTACTTGCGGTTTATTCTCTATTCCTTATGTTTGAAAAAGTTGAGTTAACTACCATTCTTAGAGTAGCTCCTTCTCTTCAACCGAGGTTTGAGGAACATGTGAGGATTGATGACTATTATCATTTTAGATTCGGAAAGGTGATAGAGTGACTATCGAAATCGAGCCAACAAAGGGAACATCAAAGAATCGTGTGTGTACTCTGCGAATGGGAGTAGCGCAGTATCGCGGGATTCTTTTAGATCTACCGAGACATGTAGAAGCATATAAAACTCTTGATTCGGAACAGTACTATAAAACCAACGATATCGGTCAGATTCTACGTTTGCATCAACCGAGTGAGTGAATCATAGTTGTTGTGGAGAAGGAGTCGGATCTTGACGTTTATAAGGCCAATGACTACTTTCCCCATGGTCTCACTCCTCCTATGGTGGTGGGAATGGTTGTATTTTTCGTTATGTGTAGGACGCATATGAAACGTTGAAGATTTCAGAGGAGTCTCTTCGGAAAGTGCCCAAAGAGGACGTTTCAGCTATCGAATCGATTATCTACAACGAGAAGACAGACGAGTTCACCTACGAAGAGGTGATCGAGGAGGAACCGCACATGGCAGCCTGGCGTTCAGCGAAGGAGAAAGACCGAAGGAAAATCGTGAGTGTGTAGAGTGTTTGTAACAAAAAAATCCTAAACCCACTTACAAATTCTTCTTCAACTTGTACTCTCCCTTCGGCGACTCATCCACATCACTAGTTAACGAGCCCAGCTCAGTGAATATGCTCAGCATCTTCTCCTTCTCCTCCTGTGTGAAATTCGCATTCCGGTTCAATGCAAACACTGCTGACTCCACGTACTTCTCGTAATTCGGATAGTTCGGGAACTTGGGAGCTTCGAGAGGTGTTGGCATCTTCGTGTGCTTCAGAATCTCCTACAGATGACCCATTCCACCGATACACACTTCGTTCAAGAAAAGATCGTCCTTCTCGTATTTGTAGACTTCTCGAGCGTTCCGAGCGAGCAGATCAAACATCAGCGAAGAGTAGATCTGGTCACTGCTGTACGAGCCATACACCCCTTCGGGGAGCTCATTTGCAGGCATGAAATTAAACCAAGTGTGTCTCTTGCACTCCATTTGCTCAGTTTCCACCTCTTTGCGGATGATTGAGAGTCTCTTGCGCTCCTCGGGAGACATGTCGTTGATGTCGATCATCTTCACTTTGTGGTAAAAGTCCTTAAATGCTCCCGGATCCATCTCGGTCACATCCTGAGCCCTTCTCTCACTGTTGGCAGCATCCAGAGTATCGTTCACGTTGTCCTCAATGTAGTCGTGAGCAATCTTGTCATTCAGACGGAAAAACTCTTCTTCAAAATTGCGCTGATCTACATTCTCCGATACAAGAGTAGGCTTCGAAACATACTCACGATGCTCTCCGGAAAAGTCATACATACGCTCTATTTCCTCTTCGTATTTGTCAAACAGTGCATCATCTTCCGCTTCTGCTGAAACAGGTTCACTAGTGTCCATAGGATCGACTAGAGTATATGGAGCAAGATAAAATGTATACGATTCTCCTCGGGCACTTCTGGGTCAATTTGCTTTTCCTCTTGCTCTTCGGGGATAGAATCCACAACTTCAGATCCAGCAACGGAATCTGTAGAGCGTACATTTGAACGAACCCTAAACAAGCGTTTCTGTATCACTACTCCTGAAGTCTGGGAAGCGATGAAGACTTGAGGAATAGAACGCTTTAGTACAAACACTGCCCGCGACAACATCTCCGTGGTTAGTGAGCAATTCTAAGAGAGAATGAATATTGGGCAAAATTGAGGAATTCCAATAAAGGCGTCATAGTTTTGTGCAAAATATATCGATTAGTGGAAGTGACGAATGGAGAATGATGACAGCATCACGCAGGCATATCTGCTGTTTAAGAAAAAGGATTATGCTGGATGCCTTGCGATTTTAAACAAACAATCTGTAAATTCATTTTGCTCGTGCTGACAAGTAGTCTGAAAAATATCGAATCGCATTTGAGCATAACAAGAGCATTGTGGCTTTTTTGCACGAGCAGAATCCTGAAATTGGTGCGCTGTTTTCACAGCTGCAGCATGATTACGATTGTTTGAAAGATGTAAGTTTGCGACGAAAAAGACTCAATGGCAGAATTATTCCGAACAGGAATCTTCTTTCTATCTAATAAAAGGGATTTTACTATATAATATGGTAAAGTCTGAGGAAAGTGTGATATGGTAGGCTGTTCTCCGGGTATTGCAGCACAATTACAGCGATGCAGAGAAGCTATTAAACATGGTCATTTCAGATTCAAAATCGATGGATTGCGGTGTTTTGCTCCGATGTTATATTTTGCTCGTGGAAATTACGCTTTCCTTTTTTCGGATAAAGGGTGAGTCGAAAGAAGTATGGTTGCACCGTTTCTGTTAATCCTAGTGGTTACATCAACGTTGCTTTTCCTATTTCGCCCAAATTGAATCAATCCTCTCCATGTTTTTACATTTTCACACATTCATCTGTAGTGACACAATTCCTCCCTTTATCCGGAACAGACTTCTCTTTCGATACCACATCGATCGCACTCTGTACTTCTTGGAGCAGGGAAGTGTGAAGGGTGTCAAAAAAGAGGTCGATTTTTGTCAGGAGTTTCATTTAGGTGAAAAGCTCTAGCGATTATTACCTTCTCTACTCCAACGAGAGCCAGGAGGATCTCATCGAAGACATCCGCGAGACGATGCACTCGCAGCATTCCCTCTACTGTCTGCTGCTCGATGGCTTCGATGTCGCAACGCCTATCGATGGCTATTTACCTCCTATTTTGAAAACTCGCTTGGAGTTTCGCCGAGGAAACTCCCTGAAAATACTTACGTTGTTAAACCAGGTTTTCGAAGCCGAGGAGAATGAGGACCCTTCGATCGTGCCTTCGAAAGGATCCTTCTACTACTCTCTCCTCAGCAGTGTCTACTTTGGAAGCGGAATGCTCGAGATGGCACGGAGTTATTTAATGCGAGCGATTCGCTGCAGCGAAGAGGAAAACTGCGACAATGTGACGAAGGGAGGATTGATCCACAACATGGCTATTGTCTGTCTCCTACTCAACGACCTCGACAATGCTCAGAAATGGATGAAAAAGGCCCTATTTCTGCTCCCAGAAAACCCGATGTGCTGGTTCCGCTATGGCGAAATTTGCTACAAAAATGCAATGGCGGGAAATGTTGCGAGTTCTTCGTTGCCGCCGTTTTCTAGAAGTGGTGAATTTGTGTTTCGCGATAATCCCTTTTCCCTCTTGCAGGACACCTTCGGAAGAGAAGATATAAGAGAATGTCCGAAACTGTCGTGTTTGCAGTATTGGTGTATCGTGTCAGTGACATCTAGTGAAGCAATCACTGCGTTTCAAATGGCGATTTCTCTTCTGGACGGCAGAAACCAACTGTCTTCTGGAACACGTGTTGCGTCCTATCTGCGCTTGATCTCGATCTACTTAGGTAGTGAAATAAGTCGCTTTTCAGTGTAGAAGGGTCGCAGTTTGGGAAGTGTGTTCGCTATTGCGATGCACTCCAGACCTCTCTTCAAGGAATCGAAGCGATTCAGACAGATGACGTGGAGTTGAGTCGAGACGAAGTAGTAGTCCTCACTGCTCTTTACAAAGCGGAGGCGTTGCTGAAGATGGAGCGGATTTCGGTTTGCCTTGTTATGGCTTGTTATGCATAGGACGCAATCAGTGAATTGGATCCTGAGGTTCATTCGGAATTCTTCATTCCCGCGGTTTTGGATGGTCTCCGAGACCCTACACAGATCGAAGCAAAATCGGAGGAGATTGAGAAGGGAATCGAGGGAAATGAGAAGCCGCACATGGAATCTGTGATATATAATCTCACTCTCGTATGGCATTTTCTCTGGGGTCAGAGGTAGTTATATACATATTCTCGCGATTGGGAGAAGGCAAAGCTGTTTGCACAACTTCTGCTTCTCTGCAAAGCTTCTGTGAAGAATGTCAAACTTTATATATATTTACTGTTACAAATGGGAGACAGGAAAAAGGCAAAGCAGATATGCGATGAATATATGATAAAGGTTTGTCTTGTTTGTACTATACATTTTTTTCTTACAAGTTGTATCGAAACTCTAGCAGAGAGTACAGTGCCATGTGCCTTGTCGAATGCATTGGACATCTGAAGGAAAAGGAGCGTCTCCGAGGACATGCTTATTTTCATGATAAGAATAGGAGATCCATTGTTGACAGTGTGTGTGTAAGTATTGTGAGGAGTAAAAAGGAAAACAAACAATTCAATTGTGGAATTAGATACTAATAGAGTTCTAGGTTCTGAAGGATAGAAGTCTTGTGATTTGTAGCAATGTGCCCAATTTTGATTTTTCATATACCGTTCTTCTTGAGGTATGTGTGGATAGTAGGAATAATGGCAAGATGAATAATGTGCGTTTACTAGATAAACGTATTAAGAAAAACTACGGTATTTCAATAATCATTACTGTGGAATTGATGTATGACTGATGATGACTAGAGTATTTCACCAATGTATTATCAGGACCACCTTAGTAGCTATGATTTGTATTTTCCCCGGGAGAGTGATTGCCAGGAATGGTTTCGCTGGTTTCAACGACTAATGCTTCGTGAAACGATTCCACGTGATCACTTATTGTCTCCCATGATCTCTAGGTTCTTTTTACTCGTCCTCAGAACCTCTTCATGAAGACAGTTTCATCCCATTACCTCACTTTGAGGAGGTAGCAAGTTACCACCATCTCGCTCTCCTGTGGCGCAAGTTACGTCTCTGTTGTATCCATCTTCCTCCAGATGCGTACACGACCTCCTCTGACGAGGTAATCCGTCAGAAGCGTGAGATAACGGAGGTCTGCAATGCCTGTCGATCGCAGTTGTACGTTTGAATCTCAGCTGTTGTGTAGACAGGTGTTCTGCACAGAGAAGGCGATCGAGGATTGCTTTCGCTGCATCGAGTGTCTACTCTTCAGAGCGTTGCCAGAGGAGAAACCAGTGCTTTCTAGCGACGAGAACGACGACGAAGTTCTCTTTTTAGACCCTCACTTCGAGTATCTGCAGATGGCTTACGACTTCCTTTCCACCATTCTGTCGAACCAGACGATCCCCCTCGCTTTCATCGAAAACTCTCTCACCGACTCTTTTTTGCGCTGTTTTTGCCATCTTTTCTTCTCATTTGATGGAAGGGAAAGGAACCAGGTTCGCACTCAGATTCATCGTATTTACGGGAAATTTCCAGGAAAACGGAACACAATTCGACGCATTCTTCAGGATGTCTTGTGTGAGTTTTGTTCCGATTCCTACTGTCTCGACGGAGTGCAGGACATTCTCTGCTTCTACTCGGTCATCATCAAAGGAATCGCTCTTCCGATCCACCCCGAGCACATCGCTTTTCTCAAGTTCAGCTTGATTCCTCTGCTGAAGAAAGCTCGTTTGGAGTGCTGCTTCCGAGGCATCGACTCTTGCATCACCGCCTTCGTGAAGAAAGACCCCTCGCTGGCCGTCACGGTATGTCTCTCTCAGCACTCATCAGCAGATCATTCAAGCCTTGCTGAAGTACTGGCCGCGCGGTAACATGAACAAGGAGATCGCCTTCTTGATGTTTCTCCAGTCGGTCGTGTCGCACGTCCCCTCGAGTGTCCTGCGTCCGGTCGCGCCGGTCATAGAGAGGAGGCTCTGCGCCTGCTGCGCAGGAGAACACTTTCTAGTGGGGTCGTATGAAAGGAGTGATGAGTAGGTCGCGGAGAAGTGTCTCAAGCTGTGGGATAATGAACAGTTTGCCCAGAACATGAAGAGTGTGACAGACTTGACTTTGTTCCGAGAGATTCTCAAGAACAATGAGGAACACTATTGGTGCAATGAGGTTCATCACAATTTTGCGCATGTATTAGGAATTTGTGCTTGTCTTGTTTGTTTTATGTGGATTTGCCTCCTTTGTACGCGGTTTTCTTTAACTGATTCGTTTTTCACCATTTAATTATTGCGTTTCGGGATTTTCCAAACATTTTTGTATTGGAAAACGCAACCAGAAGTGTTACCATGCATCGGAATTGGAGTTTGCTTTTTGCGTTGATCTTGCTGGTTATTTCGTTTCTTATTCAAATTGTATACCCATTAGTGATAATCATAGGTAAACCTAATTTGCTTAACGCATATTTAGGAAAAAGGAACAATCAGGGATCTTCCCTTTTTTATTATCATGTCAATGATTCATATGTGCATGTTCAACACAGTGATCAAGTGGAAGTACAAAAGTAGACCTATCTCAGTGTTTGTTATGTAGCAGTGTCGAAAAGAGTGCAATGGGTGTTTCATCAAATAAGCCACCTAGAGAACAAGAAAAATCTGCCTTTTTCACGACTGAGTCATTCCCCTCGAATCCTATCTCTTCACAACCTCAAGGAGGGAAAGAGACAGTAGCTTCTAAGACGATTCCAATCGGCAATGAAGGCAAAGAAAAGAGTCAGCGAGTTGTTCAAGGTGGAGTGGTCGATGGGGCTCAGTCTCACAAGCAGCGTGGAAACTCTGCGCGTGGCGGCCTTTCCTCCTCTCTACAAGCGAACTCTGCAGTGTCTTTTATCAAGTACCTCCCTGATGGTCACATCGACACGATGAATACACACATCGACTTCACCACATCCCACTGGTACGAGGACTTTTTGGAGGTTCAGAAAGTGCTCGAGAACACATCTCCAATAAGTGAAACCGAAATCCAGAGTTGGTTGAAAGAGTAAAAATAGTCCCTTTTTCTGACATGTAGTTTGGGAGGCTACACGAAGGCACAGCTGACGAAAGATTATGCGATCGTTTCAAACACCTGCGTGAGTAGTCCTTACGCCTCGCTTCAGTTCAGCGAGGTGAAACCGAACGCGATTCTCAGCGCGGTGAAGCAGGAGTACAAGGCGAAGGACTTCTACTGTAGAAAAACGACTCTCGATCACCTCTAGACAGCACTGTGCGTTCGAAGAAGGAGCCTGTGGAAGCGTCCTCCCTCCAGGACCGCCACATCCTCTATCTGCACCCCCGTCAGTACACGAACATCTTCCACATCCTCGAGGGCACTTCGGTCATCCTCCGCATCATGCTTCACCCCGAGCTGTTCCCTCGCATCTCCTACATCATCATCGCCATGCAGCCACCCCAAGCTCCGGACTCTTGGACCTCCCAGTTCGAGGATCTCCTGCTCGAGGTGTTTCCCCCTTCCCGCCGCCCCTCCTACCTCCGCTCGCAGAGAGGGGAGCACAACAGCCTGTGCGACAGCGCAGCCGTGGTGGCCAAGGCGTGGGAAACCTCCGGCACCGGAAGCTTCATAGGAGAACCGCTGGGCGGAGATCTGCTGCGCGCAGTGGCGTATCGACGAGCAGGATTTCGGTTCGAGAGGAAGAAGAGGGGAGACAAGCTGGAGGTGCTGATGATCAAACGACTGGGAAAGCGAAAACTGCTGAATCACGACGAGGTCGCAGGAATGGTTCGAGCTGAGTTTTCGAGTGATGTGAGTCTGAACGAAGCGACTTTGGAGGGAAAATCGGGAAAAGAACAAGTGGAGCTGTTCATGAAGGTGGATGTCTTGCTAGCTGCACACGGTGCCGGAATGACAAATCTCATTTTCATGGTTCCAGACAGTTTCGTTTTTGAACTTTTCCCTCCAGAATGGAGGTTTGCCTGCTACCAGCGATTAGCGAGCAATATGCGACTTCAGTATCGAAAAGAAATGGCAAAGGGGCAGAGAGGACCCCAGTGCGATAAGAATGAGAAATCAATAGCCTGTCTGTATGCTGGAACGAGAGATCGTGATTTTACCATGGAGCCGTCCGTGGTGAAAGAAGGAATGAGAGAGGCAATTTCAAAAGTATGGAGTAAAAAATACTCACTTTAATGAACTGTTTGTTTCTATTTAGTTTGTAGTTTTCATATTTGAAAGCTTGGATGTTTCGAATCCTTCTTTCTTGCCTTCTCTTAACTGTCACAGTGTGCGATGAAAGGGATCATCATGTACCTGATGTTTTCCGAAATCATCACTAGTACTCCACTGGAGATAAAATCTATGTTTGGACAAATAGGGTCCGTAAAGAAAACAGAAGTGATCTGTAGATTGGTCCATACCACAACCCTCACGAAACTTATGATTACTTTGCTCTTCCGTTCTGTAGACCTGCTATACCAGACTCACTCGCTGTGAAAGTAGGAAAAGAGTTATAAACGTGCTAATCTGCGTAGCCTGGAGGTATTTCGGAGATTCTGGAAGGGACAACTCTCCAGAATTCAGGTATTGTGTTCACCTTTAAAACAGACATTTCTCGTACAACTCTATGTACTGTGTAGATGGTATGCTAAGAACTTGACGAGTAGGTCGTTTGACACGGAGCAAGTGTATCAAATGCAGATGGCAATCTCGAACCACTACTGGTACCAAGTACTTGTGCTCATCTTCCCTAACTCCTAGTTGGAAGTCGACGGTCTTCCAATCTGGGCGAAGGTGGGAGATCTGGACATCAGTGAAGAGCAGCTTCAGGAGATTGAGGAGCATGGAGTTTTAGTGTTGCTTTCCTGTAATGTAGAGTCGTCATGACGTAATGCCGGAGAACAGTCTTCTCTACACTCACCGTCACTTTACATTCGGTATCAACGAGGACCAGATCGTCGAGGTGAACATGACAGCCTCGGATCCGCAGCCAGTCCATGTCAACGAGTAGTGCATCAGTCTCGCTCCTCTCTAGACCCATTCAGTTCTCCTATTCCTGCAGCTGGGTGCCATCGCTCACTCCCTTCAAAGACCGCTTCAACCGCTATTTCGTCTCCACTTCGCAGGAGACGCAGATCCACTGGTTCAGCATTTTTAACTCCTTCATGATCGTGGTTTTTCTCGCCGGAATTGTGGCTCTCATCATGATACGAACGCTAAAAATGGACTATTTAAGGTATTCCAAAAGTATCGCAGAAATTGGAAGTGCCGGAAATTCGGACGATTATGGGTGGAAGCGGGTACATGGAGATGTGTTTCGACCCTCTCCTTATCATGCTCTGTACTGTGTTTTATTTGGAACAGGGGCCCATGTGGCCGTTTCTCTCAGTTTATCACTTAGTGTAATTGTGTTAACCACCCACTATTTGGGACGTAGTTGTGCATATGCTCCCTAATGTCCAGATGATCGCGTTCTTCAAATCGTATTATTCGCCTACATTCTTGGCTTTCTTGTCAATGGATTCTGCAGTGGGAGTATGTATCGTCAAGCCTTTTTCCCTCGTACGTCTCCCCATTGGCGTCGTCTTGTCTTCCAGTCGGCTGTCTTTCTTCCAGGTACACAAATGGGTGATGTTATCTCCAGGGATTTTGCTTTCTGGTTACGGGTTCATTTCCCTACTGTCCTATGTGTATCAATCAATCACCGAATTCCCGTGGAAAACCATCTTGGTCTTCCTTCTGCTCTTCTTCTGTCTGGCATTGCCTCTCGAGTTGGTAGGCACTCTGATTGGGCGATCCGTCAACGGGAATCCTCACAATCCTTGCAGAGTGAGTTCGGTGCCGTCAGACATACCTAAGAACGTGTGGTACGGAGGCCCTGGGACACTGGTGCTGGTCAGCGGGATTCTCCCGTTTGGATGTATCTTCGTGGAGGTATTTTTTGTGTTTGCATCGATCTGGAGTTACAAGTATTACTACATGTACGGCTTCCTCATCGCTATCACAGGTGGGGAATGAGACGAGGGATGAGCTGTAGCGATCCTGACGATCGTGGAGGTGTGTGAGTCCATCGTGGTCACGTATTTGCTGCTGAACAGCGAGAACTATCACTGGCGATGGACATCGTTCCTGAGCGGAATGTCGATCGGATTATATCTGTTTCTTTACTGCGTTTATTTTTACCTGGCGAAAACACAGATGAGCGGACTGTTACAAGCGGTTGTCTTCTTTACTGAATCTGTATATGTTGGGGCTGAGCTGAGATGTAGATTATGCTGGTGTCGATCGTAGCTCTGTTTTGTGGATTTGTCTCCACTGTCGCTTCAGAGATCTTTGTAAAAACAATCTTCCGCAACATAAAAGTGGACTGAGTTTGTTTTTCCTGTTTGTTAATAAACATACTACAAATCATAATCGTCTATACCAACTTGTTTCTCAATAGACTCAATACGCTTTTCAATCTTTTGGAGAATTGCTCCTACAGACTCCAAATTCGTCCGAGTATCTAAAAGAGTACGCGTAATTCGGGTCAATTCTTCGATGTGCGCTTTGGAAGATAATTTATCGATATCTACCTATTACTCACGCTCCACAAACCAACCGGCTATGAGAGAAGTAAACTCTTCATCAAGTGTTTTCTGACGCAACTCCATGCCCTGAACCACAGATTGGTATTCGTCCACATAGGGCTTCATTGACATCTTTATACAGTCCACTCCTGTGTTTTCCATTTTCAATAATTTTGGGAATCCTTCCCGATTACGTCATTCCGAGAATCCAGCAGAATTTGATGTTTTTTCAAATTGCTATCCTTAATGGAACAACTCTTTTCAAACAGTCAAGTGATTGGCATGGAGTCACTGAAGCTGCAGAGAAAGAGTAATCCCGCTACGGTGAGGAATGAGTCTACCTCACAACAGGATGATTTAACTGCGAATTTTATACCAAATAATCCTATTCCTGACAGAATTGGTACCATTCAGAATATCCTTCCCTCTTCATATTTAAAGATGTATTCTCCAACATCTGGTCAAGAGAATACAATGGCGCCTGTCCCTACAGCACACGATTTTGAAGGGCACTCGTATCATTCGGAATCTAGTTTGCCTCCAAAGGAGGATGCAAAATCGTCTGAGGAGAGTAACTTTTCCTGGCTATAATTACTGATAGAGTCTGTTAACAAAGCATCATCAACTAGTAGTGATTTACATGAGTTTGGTATATTTTCAAAGTTTCTTCCACTCTAGATGAAAGTTTTCTGGACAGAGAAGAAGCAGAATGGAAACAGAAGAATCCTCTTGCTCAATTTGATTTCATGACAGAGCCCCAAGCAGAGTGGGCTAAACAAATCCTCCAATCTCCACATGCTTTCAAGAACGTCCTAGTGGCTAATCATCATGAAATAACGCCACGTGCCTTCTTCTTTCGTCGCTCTCCCTCCTTCTCAGAGTTGAAGAAAATGTTGTCAGAAATGACGTATGAAACGGTTTTCTTGCCGGATCAGCAGACCCAGACATTCACACACATTGCTGGTCGCACTCATCGCAGCGAGCCCTTCGAATACTCTGTAGTAACTGAAAAGGAAATGAAAGATGCTCTCTTGTATGGAGATAATGTAACACCTGTTCAGCAAGAACGAATTGACTGGGACAAGGAACAGAAGATTCGAGACTTGCAGCGATTGGACGAAAATCCCCGCGGGAACGAGCAGAATGTGAATACGACCATTCCCGTTGAGCCAATCGAAATCGGGGAAAATGAGAAAACTGGAGAACCTACTCAACCTGCACAATCCATGAAGTCGATAGGAGCTCTACCGATTAACGAAATTGCAGAAACGATTGAGACAAGTCAGTTCCCCATCAAAATCGATCTGACACATTTGGAAAAGAATATTCCTTCCTTGGCTGATCCAAAAATCGGGGATTCTTTTGTTACTCAGCCTTCGACAGAACCATCATCTCTGTTCATTGATGAATCATTGTATCATCCTCCTCATCTGGAGATACCTTCCAATGAGCCGAAAATAGACCAGTTACCTGGATCCATGAGTACTCCAGTTGTGCCCAATAGGGACCAGCAAGATCCCGATGGTCCCATTCTGACCTCCTACATTGATCATCTCGATGACCTCTCCGATCCTGCTGAATCTCGATCGTCCTTGTTCTCCACTCATGCTCGTGATAATTCGGTCAATGTGGAAACTGCAGTATTTGGTTCAATGTTGCACTCTGTCAGTTCGGTTGATCTTTCTGGGGCTCAGAGTAGTCCTTCACCTGCATCAAGTCTATTGCATGCTGTCTCCACCTCCTTGGCTGACACTCCGATTGAAGCTCCGAACTCACCAAAACCGGTTGTTCATCCGCCAAAAATGTCTGTCCATCCACCGAATGTTCCCACTCAACCAAAGCCGGATTTTGGTGGGATTCAGTTAAAATCAGATCGTTTGGGTTCTCGCGAGAATTAACGTATAGCTAGTCCGATTTTAAACACATCATCTCCTGTGATTTCTTTTGGTTGTGTGGATGTCAATGCTTCCCACCATTCTTCGGTGGTCCTTCAGAATGTATCATCGAATATTCTTTTCTTTTCACTCCGCCTTCATTCTCTCCAAAACCAAAATCTAAACTCTCCATTTCGATTAGACACTTCTCCCAAAATCACTCTTCGTCCTGCAGAAACTGCGTCTGTCATAGTGACATACCATCCTACAGGAATCCAAGAAGACGATGGTTTAATGATCATAGAACCACTGAACATATCTCATCCTGCGTGTGTTATTCCTCTCGTGGGATTCGGTGGAAAGTCACAACCAGAAATCCGTACTCGTGGAGATGAGTTGTTGGTAACGAACCACGGAGATCGTTCAGCCTGCTTCTTCGTTATGGCAGTGAATCAGAAGGTTGTTTCATTGGTTAAAAACTCTACGTTTTTGCCTCCTGTATTTTATCTCCCTTCTATGATGGAGTTTACCATTAAACTAGCCGATTTGCGAAATGAAGTAGTGACAAATAAAGTAGATTCTTCTGTCATTACGTTATGTGAGTAGATTCCTGGATCACTGTATATTTATGCATGTGACAATATTCTTCGTCGTCGTTTGCTCCAAGCTCATAACCGAAACTCTCTCCTTCACTGTCCTTCGGTACGTCATCGACTCTTACTTTACCTGACTGAATGCTCGTCAGAATCAAGTGCAACAACCCGCACTCTTCTCTTCTCCAAAACTCTTTCTGAATCAAACATTGATATTTCCCGTGATTTGCGAGATGAAGAGTTCCTCTGCGACTTGGATACATTGCTGGGGAGGGAGAAAGCGTCACGATCCCATTACTGTGACTTGGATGTACTGCATGAATCACTTTTCGCTACTACGATTGTTTTGACGAAAATGGGAGGGATTTCTGAACCATCCCACTTTAACGATGTTCATCAGTTTGAACTAGGAAATAATAGTAACTCTGATTTTGAACATGGCAGAAATGGAATAGACCTCGGATTGAAGCAGCACATGCCCCGTATCAATGACCATAATTATAAGTGCCAGTTCACAGACCCTTATGATCAGTTGGAGGCGCAGCAGAAGATTTCGGAGGGTTTTGAAATAGGGTCATTAGGAGATAAGGATGTCCGCATTTCACCTTCTACGGTGCGACTATCATTGGGAAGTCCTGAAGGCGTTTTATGGCTCTTTAATAACAATTCCAGAAATGTGGATTATTTCGTAAAGTTCATGCGTTGAGTTTATTTTTAGTTCGATTCAATACCTCCCCAAGTGAGCGTTTCATCGGTTCGTGGAACGATTCCACTTCTTTCGCAAGTGCAAATCCAAATTCAGTAAGAACTGAAGAAGCATATCACGAGTAGATTAACAACAGCAGGACGTCATCAGCTGATGAGGGAAGTTTTATTGTCAGTTTTAGTAGATGGTGTGCATCATGATGTGCATGTTGCCATTGGTTGTTGTGATGACGAAGGACCTAAGATTGAGTTCTTCAATTCAGAAGGAAGGGAGATCCAGTGGAATCCGTCAGTTTCACCTTTTATCCCCTCCTCTCGTGAGCCGGCGATGGATTTCGTGCAACCTTCTGCTGAGCCATTTGTAGATTATCGGCAACCCTCTGTGAAGCACTTTGAAACCTATCCTAATCCCTCTGTTGAGCCCTTTGTGGGTTATCGACAGCCCCCTAGCGAATATATCGCACCCATGCAGCCCTCGCATGAGTACTTCACTGGGAATCAACCGTCTCCTGGTAATCTCTATGCTCCTTTGCAACCCTCTGTCGAGCATGCTCCAAGCATTTCTGTGAAGAGCAGAGAAACGCTTCGTTTCGTTGGCTGCGAAAATCTGAGATCACTCATTCAGATCAAAGATAATGATATTACCATTCCCGCGGGAATAGGCGCATCTCAATTCTTTAAGGTTGTGGTGTACAATCACTCCAATCAGAAAGTAAATTTGGATCTGAACCGAATTTCTCCTCCATTTAGCTGTAAATATTCCAATGTAGTAGTAGAACCGTGGATCATTTTGATGTGCATAATGTGTAGGAAGAAGAAAGTAAGGATTCCCATACTGTACACATTTGATGGATCGATGCAGCCTGCGTCGTGCATTGTGTCAGCTACTGTCTCTACTCTCAAATAGTTTACCTTTTACCTTTTATTGTTTCCTTTGTTTTGTAACAAATAAATATGAAAAGGGAAGGAGAAAGGGAAGAAGCTTTCCTGAAGATACTTGAGTTATCTTGGACGTTGTTGTATATGTGTAGACTAAGTGGGGAGATTGTATCTAAGCAGGAGTTAGAGACCAGAGCACAGATTATTGCATTTTTGGAGGACTTACTAACAAAGTGGGTTCAAATGGTGTTTTCAAATCATGTAGCACTACAATATTATTCTGACGTAGAACAAAGAGAAGGATATCATCGAGGGAGCTAGAGGTATTCTATGTCCCTATGGTTCGTACTCTCTTGGCGTTTCATCTTCTTCCTCTGATATTGATTTGTACGTTTCTGTTAACAGCTGCCACTTAGATTGTGTATCGTTCCTGGAGAGATCACTGAGGAGGATTTCTTCTCCTCATTCTACTCCATGCTGTCAGCTGAGCGTCGTATCACCGATGTGATTGCTATTCCTGTGACGTCGAGATTCCCCTGTTTTCTAATCTAGTTTTGTTCCCATCGTAACCATGAAAGTCGATGAAATTTCTGTCGATTTGAGTTTCGCTTCTCTTCCTCTCTACCCTACGCTTCTTCCTGACTCTCTGGATCTTCTCTCGGACAGTTTGCTTCAGCATGTAAGTGAGCATGTACGTCTCCTCCGACTCTATCGAATAGACGCTTCTTTCGCTCTCAGGTTGTCGCTGTTCTGCATTCATTCAAAGCAGAATAAAGGACAAGGATGTGTTTCAAAAGACCTTCGTTGGAATCCGGTTTCTCCTGAAAGTTGATGTGTATCACATCGCTCATCTCTAGCAACACAAGTGCTATCGAAATGTCATGGGATACTTGGGTGGCATCAACATCGCTCTTCTCCTCCTTGCGTTAGATTCACTTTCGCCGGATGTTCTTTCGAATATGTTCAATTTCTTTAGCACGTACGCTTCTACCTTAGGTGATAAAATAATCACTCTGACACCCATCACCTATCATCCAGAACTGGGTTTTGATAGCTATGTATGGTCCAAAACTGGAAAGAATCGATACGATAGTCTGGTTGTTCTGACGCCAACCTATCCTGCGATCAACTCGATGCACTCCACAACACTCGGTTCTTTGAATTTTATGAAATCGGAGTTCAAAGCCATCGCAAATACACTCAACGATTATAGACAGGGAGGCTGTGTAGAAGTGAACTAGAGAGTTGATGCGCAGACATTACTTCAATTGGTATCCCCTGTGCAGTTCTTCGAGCTGTTTGATTACTATATTGAAATCTGCATCTCAGCTGATAGCTATAAAGAGTTTATTGAATGGTGTGGATGGATCGAAAGCAAGTCGGCGATAGAGGCAAAAGTGAGTCATAGAATCCGTCTATTTGCTTATTTCACATCGAAGAAACTAAACTGTGTGGTCTTAAATCCAAATCAAATTAAAACAGTTTGCATTTGCAAGTGAATCAACTGTAGGACGAAGAAAACACATCCTATTATTACATCGGATTTCGACTGAACTCTTCATCCGATACAAAAGTCAATTTAAGTCAGTGTGCAAATGATTTTATCGATATTACGAGAATGTATGTGTACTGATGATATATAATCTAGAAAGCAAAGCAAAGGCAAGTACTTATGGCTCAAAGTATGCGCATTGAATAGACTGAATGGTAGTTTAGGAGGAGACAGTCACTAAGTCATCTGAAAGAAGCGATTCCAGAAAAGTGGCAACAAGTAGAAACCGAGGAAGAGTTCAAAGATGTGTTAGAATACTCTGTTTTCTACAAACAATGCAAGGCAACACTTCATCCTCCAAATGTAAAGAAGAAATCAAAACACCACTTTCTTCGCTTCTCTTCCATGTCTTATAATCGAATACTTTCATATCACACATATCACCCTTCTCTGTCGTCTACTATTCATTCTCCTTCACAACACCTACCCTCACAGGTGGGATCGGGCAGTACCACTTTCGACTCACCCAATCAAAAAACCAGCCATTTTGATACAGTGTGCGTGCTGCAGCATACTGGATATACGTATTCTGCTCCATCGCAAACACAAAAAACGCGATGTCCAACGGCATACCTGACCGAGGTTCATAGCTGAATGGCTCACCTGGTACCCGCGGGAATCCCTCAGGAACCTCAACCACTGTGAGAGGCTGATAATAGGGTTCATAAGCCACGATTTCAAGAGGTGTTTCATGGAATAATTTTAATGAATTGTGAAACTGCTTCTGTTCGAACTCGTTAAAATAACAGAAACCACAACGCGGAGTCGCCAAAGAGAACTCACCTGATGTGTGCAACGACCGCAAAACCTCGCTTTCCTTCTCCTCAACCACCTCTGACATAACCGCGGGAATCGGACTAAGTCCCGATTTGGCAGAAGAGGGTGTAGTAAGTGCCTGAGAGAGAGGAGGCGTTAAGGAAGGGTTCAGCAACGGATTCGTAGACTTTGAGAAAGACGACGACGAGGATGCTCGTTGCAAGGGAGTCGACTGGGAGGAGGAAGATCGTTCTACAGTCGATTCCACTTCATAGAGTCACGTGACTTCTGAATGATTTCCGAGTAGTTCATGGGCTTTGCAGGAGTCACAGGACGAGAGGCGGGTTCTGCACGTCATCAAAAAATTGCGCTCCCACTCTTCCACACAGAAGAGACCGGAGTCACCTGCTTCGAGGGGAGAGGCGAGGGAGTCGTGGAAGCGATGATAACAGGGGAAGGAAGGGAAGATAAGTTCGATGCCGGCTTCTCGTTGCTCTTGACATCAACATGATGCATCAGCCTACAGGTGGGAGAATATTCTCGTCTTCGCTCTCGGTGAGTTCGGACTCGGAGTCCGACTTGGAGGGAGCGGCGGAGAGGTCAAAATCGTCGTAAATACTGTCATCGAACATGTAGTCCGAACTCCTGTAGTACATCAGATAATCGTTAATCGCGGACAGAATGGGTCCCACATCATATGGGTTGATGATGTGGTTGTCTAGCTGGCGAAGAACCAACTCCAAGTTGGTGATGTGCTCATGATGATTCTTGATGTACATCTCTAGTTTCTGAATGAGCTCCTGATTTGCGTTGCGCTTTCGATTCTTCTCGCGCTTTTCCTCGCATTCACAGTCCTCGATTTCCTTCTTCAACTCGCTAATTTGCTTACGAAACTCGTTTTGCACTTCTTCTCTTTTCTCCTTGAGGTTCAAATCACAAATATCAAATACGTCTTGAGGCGTTTGTTTACTTGGTTGTTTTAAGCCTTCTTTGGAGAAAGCTTTTGTTTTCGTTTCTTTCTCGCACTCACGGAACTTTGTCATCAAATCTTCAATTTCCTTTTTCGCATTCGCCAGTCGGTCTCCATATTGCTAAAATTCAGGTACACCACACACTCCACTACCGCAATAGTAGAATCTGAACTCTGGGTCCATGCCTTCAAGCTGTCTCGTTGCCTTTGCAGTTTCTTTATTTGCTTTTTCAAATCACTCTCATACTTTTCCTTCAGAGTTTGATTTTCTGCAGTATACACCTAACCAATGAGTGGATCCAAATCAAATCGTACACGATCCCATATTTCCTTAAATTCGATGATCAGTTCATCGATTTTCTTTAAGGTGTTCTCAATGTTTGCTAGATTCCATAATAAGCGAACAGCAATACCATACCTTTTAATTTGCGATTCTGACTCATACTATCGAGAAAACTAGAATAAAACTATAAACAAAAGAAGAATCAAATTATGGAATTCCGGAACTTTGCTGTTACCCAGCCTTGCTTTATCAAATATCTCACCCAATATGAATAAAACAAACAAATCACATCGTCGGAGTTAGCGAGTAGTTTTCATACTTCTTGATCCAGGGATGGTTCTTGATCTCCTTTAGAGGAAGACGATCCTTTGGTTCCAGTACGAGCAATTTGCGAATGAAGTCTTGAGCTTGGGGAGTCACATGGGTCGGGAAGCGCAGATCAATGCTTCGAATTCGTTTATACGTTGCATCGCGGTTATTCGCCACAAATGGCGGCTCGCCGCAGAGAAATTCATAGGTCAGCACGCCGATGCACCAGTTGTCGACGTTCGAGTCGTACTCCTTTCGGTCGATCATCTCGGGCGGCAAGTAGTCGAGAGTGCCGCACATCGTGTTGCGGCGATTGTTCGGCGTATGGGCAGACCATCCGAAATCCGCTATTTTGGGCTCGAACTAGAGGTGAGAGGGACGAGCTGCCCTACGTCGTGGCCCAGAAGAATGTTCTCCGGCTTGATGTCGCGATGAATGACATGCATCTGATGGCAGTATTCCATCGCCTCCGAGATACGCAGAATGTACTTCGCTGCACGACGCTCGCTGAAGCGCTTCTTAGAGCAAAGCTCCTTGTAGATCTCTCCGCGAGGAGCATACTCCAAAATCAGATATACACGCTTCTCGTCCCAGAAATAACCGTACATCCGCAGAATGTTGCGGTGGCTACAGATCACCTGACACCAGGGGATATACCGCAGATGGGTCTGGATCTCGATTTCACTTCGCAGCTGCTTCTCAATCCCGCACTTCTCGAGCTCACTTTTTTGGATCACTTTGATGGCAACGATGAACTTTGATTTGATCTCTCGAGCTAGATAGACGCGTCCTACGATAAAGAGCCACATTTAGACACCTACCAAAACGACCTTTGCCCATCTTCTTTCCAATCTCAAAATCTCCTAATGCCCATGTCCTATCAATTAGCAACAACGACAACAAACAACTTCTTGGGGTAGTTCATTGCTTTTAACTTAATCTTCAACTCCTCAGCCTCACGCTTCAGTTTGGCCTTTTCCTCTTCTGACATCTAGAGAATCACGATCCACGTCATTTGGACTACTTGGTCAGCCTGTGGAGCCATCCTTTCGTCAACTGAAAAATTTCTTTGAACAAACACACCAGTTCTTCAAGTGATCAAATGGAACGTAGTCAAATCCCATCTCACCGTCCACATCCATTCTCGCGATATAGAACGGGAAGTCGTACTTCTCCGGATAGTCCTCATGGTCCAGGGGTCCCAGTGGTGTTGTCGCCCACTCGAACACAGGCTGCTGGTCATAGGTAGGTCCGCAGATGATCGCGGCACCCAGGTGATCGTCCAGGAGTGCGGCGCTGGTGATCTTCACGTCGGTTCCCATGTGATCTCTGAACCCCAGCGAGGGGAAGGGATAGGTTCCGTTCTTGTCGAGGAGCTCCGATCTCGAGGAGATGGTGTACTGCGAGGTGTAGGGAGGCGTGCAGTTGCAGGCGCTGATGGGGTCGTGTTTGTAGTCGTTGTAGCGCATCATCCTCGCCATCGAGGCCAGATCGACCACCTTGTGATGGTCTCTTCTGAATATCTGAGCACGTGCCGCCTGTTCCCACGACATGGCCTTCGGCTCCCACTCCTCCACCTTCGCGGGGTACCCACAGGCCTCGTAGATGGACTTGAAGTAGGGGATGTTGTAGGAGGCCCAGTAGCCCTCGCGTCGCAGCCACCACGTCATGTCGCTGCTCAGACCGCCGCCGGGAATCTGCTCGAATATCCAGAAGGCGCCGTCCTCGGGAGGCTGGCCAGGCGTGAATCGGTTGTAGTCGAACACCATCCACTGGTTGTTGTACAGACCGCTGTTGTACAGAGCGTACCACTCCACCCATTCCTCTGCAGACCTACACGTCATCGAAAAAGTGGGATCCCACGAGGCCAGACGCGTTGCGAGTGCTGAGCGCGCCCACTGGTAGACGGACTGTGGCTTGATGTTTTTGTTCAGAGACTCGTCCCAGATGGAGATGGTGGTTTCCTGGATGGCGAGACGGGCGGAGGTGATGTAGAAGTCGTCACCTGAGGTGAAACGTCCAGGGTAGGACGCCATGGCCACCTTGTGGCCAGGGATGAGGTCGCCGTTGCTGAGGTGGAGGTTGAGGTCGTAGGCCTTGTAGACGCGGTACATCGACTGGGCACCTGCCCATGTCACGTGGGAGAACATGACGTCCGTGTAGTCGGGGAGGATCTTCAGCAGGGCGGAGCAGTGGTCCACTCGCTCCGCTCCGTGGCACTCGTTGCGGAAGAGAGGCTCGTCGAAGCACTTCGACTCGTCGTCGGGAAGGACGATCGACAGGTCCCACACGTCGTACTCGTAGGTCGCCACGATCACCTGGTACCTCGTGACGTTGCGCTGTGCGTCAGCCAGAGAGAACAACCCTACCATAGCGCCAGTGGCCTTCGACATGTACCCATCATAGATACCATCCACCTGCACGTCTAGGAGAGAACGCTGCTCCCAGTAATCAGGGTGGCGACCACTTGCTTTCTCCTCTTCCTCCCATTTTGCATTTTCATCAAAGAAGCGCTGAACCTTCTGGGGAGGAGCGGGATCCGGGAAGCGGATCTTGATCTGAATGTACATCTGCTTGGCAGTGAGTGCGCCTTCTAGAAAACCAGCTGCATAGGCCTGATCGAAGTTCGGATACTTCTCATTCGAACGAATCGACAAATAGTTCCAACCTATGCTAAACACGAAGATTTACCAAATACCAGTCTCATGAATAGCCTCGTCAAAATGCGCAAACGCAACTGCATTACGTTTTTTACCTTCGACCATGCGATAGGAATCCCCTATCTTGACCATAGAAGCAGTGATACCTAAATGTAACGAGAAAACGGAATTCCCACTCCCTGCAGCAGCCGCATACCCAACCAATGAAACGAACAATACAAAAAGAGATTTCTTCATACTGTTACGAAAAAAAGTGGATATGGTTCCACGAAACACAATTCGTCTCCACCGAAATAGGACCACAAAAATGAGAAATAGGTATGTAAACAAACAGAAATAACCGCACCATATTATTAGACCTTATGACTATGCCAGAATCTCGTAAGGAAGCA
>JZRO01000776.1:0-11693 GCA_000963465.1 Blastocystis sp. subtype 9
CATGAGTAAACTCTTGTTCAGCCACAGTTTCTGCACTCTCTTTTATCTTCTTGAAAAGCTCACAAGCAACCTCGATACAACTCACTTTACGACCATCTGCACTGACAACAAAGTAAGGATAACCATCATCCCCACAAACGACCTCACATCCAAAAATATCCTTCTTTTCCAACTTCAAATAAGATTCATAGGTCAGCCCTATCAATCTCTTCACACAACTAACCACAAACTGCCTTTCCATACCAAATAGCTTCTTTGCAGCATACCCAGTTATAACCTCATCCTTTTTATATGCAACAAATGATGGGAACAAATACTCACCAGTTTTTTCGTTATTCCACAACTGCTCTTCTCTACCGTTCCTTAGAAAGTATACTGTGGAATTTGTTGTTCCAAAGTCAATAGCTAGGGTATACTCCATAAGAAATATATGGTCATTTATAGACCTTGTTATTAATTATAACAAACAATAGTATTCCCATCCATTATCTCCTGGAATATGCATATTATCCGACGGTAGGGTTGTTCTTCGATTTCGAAGGTCTGTGGTTTCATCCGAATCTTGGTGTGGCGATGAACCAACATTATCATCAATGAAGCGCGACTCGTCCACCCCCACTTGCCTATACTCCCCATTGTCCAAGAATATGCTTCTGTTGTTTTGCTGCTGATACACAAGATCTAGTGCAGCTTGCTGCGTAGATTCCCCCTTGGCTTCACTCATCGCCTTGGCGACGTCCTGAGGAGGCATCGACTGCATGTCAATCCAACCAAGCCACTACTGTGTCGATGATGTCCATCCCAGTCAGCAGGAAGAGAGTCATCACCGATCTGGGACAGTGCAATCGGTCGAGAAGTCCCGGGTTCTTGATGAACTCCTGTCGCAGTTTGCCCATGCTCTGCCGCGTGTACTCGGAGCCCTCCTCCTCGTACTCCTCCTCGGTTTTCTTGTAGTTGGCGGTGAAGAAGGATGCTCGTCTACACGTGAGGAAGCAAGGAAGCGGCGACAGCTTCGACCAGACCCACTTGACGAGTCCGTGCACCTGGCAGAGGAGAACGAACGACAGAAACGAACCCACCACGGAGGCCGTCGAGTTGAAGATCATGGAGAGCGAGACCATCACCAGGGTCCAGCGAACGACGGTGAACAGCGTCGTCGGCCGCGCAGTCGGAGTCGAGAAGATCTTGAGTCGCACGATCGCCACTCCGATGAAGGCGAACACGATGATGTAAGTCAGGACGAGTCGGTAGTGCTCGATGCACAGCTTCCAGACGTAGCTCACCAACGAGCGACGAAACAACGACGTGATTCCCATAGAGTAGGCGACCGTCACCGTGCCGATCGCCGTGTTGCTGGCCTCCAGACGTCGCATGACGACGATGATGATGAGCAGCAGTCCCGTGATGGCAGACAGAGACGCTGCTGCGATGTAGTAAAAAGACTTCGACTGGCTGAGTCTAGAGTCAACAACAGAAAACAGACGCACTGAGAGGAGTAGACGAAGATCAGCACACCAAGCAAAAGACGGACGATACAAAAGTAGTCAAATGCTAGATAAAACCAGACAACAGAAAAAACCGAAGTACGCTACGACGTGGACATCCGCTGTGTCCGATGCTCGAAACCCGGTGTTTTTTAGTGTTATGCACGACCGTCCGTAGGGAGAGAGAAACAGCTGATACATTCTTCCCTGTTGATGCTTTAAGATATCATAGAAGGAATTGGAATTAAAGCTATAGTCCCTACATAGTCACCAAAAATCACTCTGTACTCCACAAACTTCCCAACCAAGTACGTAACCATACGCATAGTGGAACTATCGGGGCTGTCCACATCCAGCGATACGACTCCGGGAGTGGAAGTCACATTTACAATGAGAATGTCCCAAATATGAAGGGGTGACCAAGAACTCTGTATACAGAATTCCTGCTGATCGTTCATCTCGAGCTGTTCATAAAGCGGAATCTAAAAAGATACGTGGAGAGTCGATTCAAACGGTGACACGTATTCCTGTGCGTTGCAACATACCAGAGTCAATAAAATAATAAAAAGGAGAGATAAGTTCATGCCTTGGAATTATCTAAACTTGAGGATCAGTGGATCTTTCCTCTTAAAGATAGGATATCAGAGGAGTGACTGAAGCCTCTTTAGCTCAGTTGGTAGAGCACCCGCCTTGTAAGCGGAAGGTCCTGGGTTCGATTCCCAGAGGGGGCACTTCTTTTGTCCCCTCCAAAAACCGACTAAGGGAACTGTAGCTATTGTTTTTCTGAGGCAGGATGAGTTTTTATTTTCCTTGCTCGAGGACAGTGTTAAGGAGATGTTTGGTGCTGAGGAGGGGTATATCCATGATCCACACTCCCTGCTCAGGGAATGCTCTACTTCCTCTTTTGCGATATGGCTTTTCTTCTGGCCGGAACATCGTTCGTCGTGAGTTCTCGTCTTCCGCTTCGTCTTGGTCTCTCCCAACGCGTTCAATTGCATTTTTTACTTTGTCGTCTTTAGGAATTGTAGGAGGTTTCTATGTTATGTCCTATTCAATGAAAGTAATCGAATGATGGCGTTTTGAGATTAGCACTCGAACATCTTTGCCGACGCGATGCACATCGTCGAGCGTTGTCCAGAAGTGGTGGAAATCACAGGATCTCCGATCGAAGAGAAGGGTCTGATCAAGGGCAAGATGGCGAGCGGAGTTGCTGACATGCACTTTCTCGTTCACGGCCCCAAGGGCGACGTCCACATTTCTCTGACAGGTATTTTCGGTAGTAGCTGCATCTCTAGGCAAGCTTCGAAATGACAGCAAAGTGGAGTACGATTTGCTAACAGTGGACATGCACAGCAAGAAGGGTGAGGGTGAGAAGACTGTCAAATTGGTCGACAATGGCGAGGTTTTGGTGAGTCTAATGGATGCTGTATTTTCTCTGTGCTGATGTCATGTAGCCCACGCAGACAGTGCCTGCAAGTACAGCTCCCTCCGGCGAAGCAGAGACTGAGAAGCGCTATGGATTTATGCTGGACAAACCTTGGTACTACAGAATCGGACTCGCTGTCGCTTGCGGAGTTGTTCTGGGCATCATCTCTTCGGTGTTGGTGATGAGTTTGAGGCAGTCTCCCAAGAATTCCTCTGCTTATCAAAGCTTGCTCGTTCTGCTGAAGGAGAACAAGACTTCCCGCGAGATTCTAGGCGACAGTGTAGGACTGCGATGATTCTGATAGCGAAGATAAAAAGTATGGGGAATATGGAGGGCAAGAGTGAGGAGAACTGGGCGAATTTCTCTATCAAGATGGGTGGAAAAAAGAGCTCAGCAGTCGTGAGTTGTCAGGCCTTTCGCCAGGGAGATGCGTGGCGGTTCACAGTCGTTTCGTTGGACACGCCGCAGGGCCGTGTGTATCTATGCAAGTAGACTGTTTCTTTCAAACACATGAATACAAGCAAGTCATCAGCAATTTAGATCTTGGAATAAGGAACTGACTTCATGATATTGATGTTCTTCTTTCCTCCTCTTACTGCGCTACGGGCCATCACCTTCTTCTTATCCTTGCGTACTTTAATCACCACTACCACAATGATGATGATTACCACCACTACCACAATAATGAGTGCAGTGAACGTGTTCCCAGACATGCAGACGCCAATCGTCATTCCCCACTCAGGTCCGTATCTTCCCATTCTGCAAGTACGTCTCAAGGTTCCAGAGGTGCCTTGCTCCGCACAGTCATACACAGCTGTTTCACCAAGCGGAGTACGAGGGAAAAGCTCATCCGGGTCGCACCAACCGATCGTAATCAACAATTCAAAAGAGGCGGAATCGGAACCCATTTCATTATATCCAGTAACAGTGTATGTCTCGATGGTAGTTGTGACATTCGTTGGAGTTCCCTTCACCTCTCCTGTCTTCTCATCCAAGTACAGGCCATCAGGGAGTCTTGGTAAGATCGCATAGTCATCAACAATGCCATAGACCTCGGGAACGATGTCTCTAGCCTCCGCATTCACATAGAGAGTATAACGAGGCTGACTGAAAGCCATATTTGTAGGAGCGAACTTGACGCAGTTATCCAGTACCACATCGCCAAAGCGATCACCATTGCACATACGATAAGCGTATCCATCATAGAACTCGGGACACAGAGCCACGGACATCTGACCATCTCCTGTCATCGGATAATCTCCACTGGCAGGACAGAACTGAGTTGTACTGAAGGAACAATAGGCAAACTCGACTTCGTCAATGGTGAATCCGGTAGGATATTGCACGCCATCAATCACAACCATAAACTGATTGAAACCGATCAAGCCATTAGGAACACTCTTCTCATAACGACTACGATCAGGGAATGTAGCACCCTTCACACGATCGAATGTATACCACACCTCATCCTTAGCACGCTTGGCATAGATCGTGTAATCCACATTGCCAGGATTCCCATCGGTGTAGAAGCGATACTGGTTGAACAGCGAACCCTCCAGGTTCTCATACGTGAAGTTGAAATATGTACCTTGCACCCAGTCCCACGAGACATAGTTATACACCGTGGTATCGAATAGAGCATATGTATAAGTACCAGAGTTGGGAGTAGAAGAGGAATAAGACAATACATCTGCTCGAGTAATCGCACAGTCTCCAGTTGCAAGGATCGCATGCGCGTTAAATCGACAGTTAGAAGATGAGGATTCTTGTGATGTACGATGCAACTCGAATGCCAAGACATTATTGCCCGTAACACCTCCCTTCAGCTGCAGAGGAATAGCAAACTCCACAAAACCATAGCTGGTACGCTCCTGCGTAGCATCTGTGTCATAGGACACCTCTTCAGGCAGATTACTACGATATACCTTCACTCCATTCAAGTAGCCAACAATACCAGAAGCATAGTTGATAGCAACATTCAGAACAGGATATGTGCTAATATCAGGGATATTGAACACATAACGGAAATAGATGGTCTTTCCATTATAAGGGATCTCAGCACCACCCTTCTGGGTAGTCCAGCTGGAATCGTCAAATCCTACTGTATTCCAGTTTCGATTTGCAGACGATCCTGTGAATGACTTCCAGTCAGTCGTTTCAGGCATAGCGACAATATACGTACTGAATGTATGCGTCTTAACGACAGGCTTCTCACTGCTACTCGGGACTGTTCCGAATCCCAAGGCATATCCCTGATATGTAACAATACGATATCCAGAGGGCATTGCCCAGCCATCGCCATAAGAATCCTGGAACTTGAATGTGTATATACCCCTATCGAGGCAGAAGTACTTGTAATTGTATTGATTCCTATAATCCATGCTATCTTTCGATGCAACAGGAGTGCCAGATGTGTCCTTTCCTTGATACAACGCATAGGATTGCTCAGCAGGATAAGAGTCTGTACGAATAATCAGCTCAATCATCGACATATCGCATTCAATAATTCTGATGCTAAGTACGGTTGAAGAGATCGTTCCATTCAGACGATAGGCAGAAATCGTGTGTTGCGTTATTGGATACAGTGAGACTTCGCTACCACGAATAATACCTGATAAAGGATCCAAGGTGAGGAAACTGGGTAAAGCAGGGCTTGCTTCAAAGTTCTTGTAATAATTACTATTGGGAGACAGGTCAGTAAAGTCGACATTCAGGTATCCAGTAGAATTTCCATTATAACTCAACTCCGGCATTCCACGAACCAGCGAATCAGAGAATAAGCATATTTGCATCAAATCGATGGTACACTCTGAGTTGGGTCCAGTGATTTGGACGAGACGATAGCTGTTATATGGCTTGGCGTTATTCACCCAGACCTCTTTCTGCTGTCCTTGCGACCACCAGATAGTACTAGTCACGTTATCCAGAGGGATCCATTCGTCACCATTACTACCCTCAAACCTCCAAGACGCAGGAGCCTGCTTGTCCTCCTGTGTGCTCGAGATAAGAACATACTTGGAAATCCACTCGCGACGATCGTCATTGAACGTAATTTGAATATAACGTTCTGCGCTGCAAGAAGTCGACTCATAGGAGGTGAGTGAAGACATATCAAACAGATAGTCTACATTCTCATTATCCGTAGCAAGAGCTGTGAAATCAAACACGCGTCCCACTGTCTCACGACCAAACAGATGAAGTGAGGCATCGAAATAGGAAGTTGTATCCGATTCTGAAGTAGCAAGCAAAAGAATCGTAACCACATTCGTACCCTTCTTCAACACCTGGAGCTCAGTCTCACCATCTTCACCAGGAAGAGAGACAGGCAAACTAATGCGACGATAGATCACATCATCATAGGTTCCGGTAGCAGGCTCTGTCAAATTCTCCCCTTCTGCGATATTGTTTCGGAACATTTCAATGCCATTAATGACAACTACACATCCATATTTATAACGAATACCCATTTCAAACGCAGAACCCGCAGGTTCATCCTCCAATTGGAAACTCTTCTTGTAGAGCTGCATATGATTGGTAGATTCTCCAAATTCTCCCATCTTTCCCTTACTCCACCCTTCTGGAATCGTATCATCCATCCACGTGTCAGGAAGACTGCCCATTAAATAGGACCACTCACTCTCGCGAGGAATCGTATCTCCAAGATAGACAGTGATGGAAGGATTATAACCAGCTGCAAGATCATACTTCCAGCGAAGTACTGTAACAATCTCTGAACCGTACACTGTGTTGAGCATGATATAGGAGTCAGCAGTCCACTGGTTACTTGATACTTGGTCCACAGTTAATTCATACAATCCACTATCGATGCAATATCGATTCTTTATTGTAGTCGATGCTTTCTGGACAGTGTTCTGCAGCACTCGCTCTATAGTAGTACCAGACAAGCTACGAAGCCAATGCGTTTCATAAGCATAGGAATAACTTCCATAAACACGCTCCACTTCCAAGACTGTCTTCGTGCACTCAGTCACTGTCAGCTTCAACGTTGCTTCGCTCTCGAAAGGCATCGTAGCCTTGATAGTATATGTTGTATCCACCGTAACCTGAGGTACACCCGACAAGGTACATGTTGCCTGATTCAGTGTTACACCTGATGGTAGCTCAGGCACAACCGAGCAAGAAGTGAATCCGTCATAAACAGGTCCCACCGAAATCGAGTCTACATTTGCAACTGCAGTAACTTCAGAAACAGTAAGCTCCAGTTTATCAGGAATCGCATAGCGACAAGTCAACAATGACATCTCGTTAAAGCGCAACGATGTTGATCCCGTTTTTGTAATTTCCACACGCCATATTTGCCAAATCTTCTCGTTCGTAACAAGACTGAACATATTCTCATCATTACTAGAGTATTCGACGTCTTCCTTCGATAGCAAAGTCTCAGTAGCAGAGGATGAACCTTTCGCACCTCCATAAATGGTAAAAGTGGAGGGATGTGAGGAACGACTGTAATATGTGTTAATACTGAAAGCATTAATCTGGGGAATCCAGTTACTCCACTGCAGTTGCACATAAAAGTTCGTAGAAGTTTCATACCAAGCACTGGATATATCATAATCGAACACGCTACCTGCGCCACCTGTACCAGTTACCGATTTTTGACTATTCGACGACACAGTAAACGTCTCATAGCTACGGTAACAGCCTAGTTGTCACGCAGCGATTCAAGCAATACTATCACCAAAGTCGGCAGTATACGGCGCCAAGAAGCTACCAATTCTGAAGAGATGAGAGTCATCCAGATTGTCATAGTGGTACTCCATCGCAACAACGTTATTTGTCGCCTCGATTTCCAGTCCATTACGAATAATGCTGTGATGAGTCAAGTATGAATAGCTGTTGGTACTCAGCGTTGATGAAGACACGGCACCACTATCGATCAGTCAGCAGTTCAATCCCTACTCAGGCATGTTGTCACGGAACACCTCCTTTCCATTGACATAAATCACAATACCGTATTGCAGATAGTACGTCAGCTCATACGCAGCCATACCCTGTACACCAGTAAAGGTCTTGCGAACATAGATCGTTCCTGAATTATACGACTGCGCATCTCCATCAATGTAAGTCCATGTAGTATCGTCAAAGCTAGCTTGGATCCAATCCGAGGAGGGTTGATTTCTAGCAACCGATCTCCAAGAAGAGCTCGTTTCGATGAGATATCGTACTATATATTGAAAGGTTGACGCATAACTCACAAGCAAACGTATGCACTTCTTGCGAATCCTCAGACATAAATCCTAGGAATACCAGTTGCCCATCCGGACCAAGAATACGAATATAGGCACCAAGAGACCAAGAATCATTAGCACTATACATGAAAAGTATAAACAAAGTATACCTATCCTTCATAACCACTGTATACATTCCATCTGAGTACTTTTTAATGCAGTGATAGTAACTACGAACAGCGTTGTTCGTAAACGGCTCACTGCTAGCAAGCAAGATATTATTGTAAGTAATTTGATACGACTCCTCTGAAGCATACAACAACGTCTTCTTTTCCACACGAATCTCATATTCATCGCTCTCACAGCTATCCACTAAAGCGATTACTATCACTAAACGTCAAAAGCATTTCAAAATAGAAATTACGCGTCAAAAGGAGAACAGCCTTCATTTCTTCCGAATAAATGGATCTCATTACAGGGAGTTACATTGAACCAGTTCATCCAATCAGATCAATATTAGGTAATCCCACAATTATTGTTACAACAAATATTCAACACTGTAATGACCATAAACACTAAACACAACAAAATATAAAATGCGAACAATAACTGTAGAACAAAACTGAAGTCGAGCGATAACACCGGTGTAAGTAGTGTATAACTGGGCAATCACTCTCTTTAAGGAATTAGATCTGAGTTTGAAGGAAACTATACTTTCATGCCCCTAGGCATTCTTACTCAGAAATATACGCGGGAAGGAGGCTTCCAAGGGGTTCACATCGATGATTATCTAAAAATAAGTTGATTCCAGGGTGTGTATATTATTACTTAATTTGCACAACAAATAGCCGTACAGTAGAGGAGCCAAATTTCATACTAGACCCGATACTGTAATGCCAATAATCCTTTTGTTTTCGTTTCTAGTACATGGACTACTCTCTATGGAAGTAGAATGGTAGAGATCATATGGAAGAGGTTTATATGGAGTGTATTTGTGAAGTGTGCGTATACTTTACTTCATGACATGAGTAGCATTGTTAAAAAGTGATATTCGGATATTTGAAATGAATTCGTAGGACATACACAATTAGTTTATAATCGTTGAAATAGTTAGAAATTTTGTATTTCTGTATATCTTGGTTCTATAAAGCGAAAATTGTTCTCTTATAGACAACGGATCATTTGGACCTGTTTACTTGGTATTTAGAGTTATAAATCAAATGAACAAACGACAGAGGTATAATCAATCGATTCTACTATCAAGTTATGGTTCGAAAAATCATTTGTATACTATTCTGCTGTTATAAAGTAATATCCTCCCTTTTGTTGTGTGTCTCGATGTAGTAACTATGGGAAAGTGAAACCGATATTGTATATCCCACTAAAGAGCAGATACGACACTGTGTAATAATTTTCCAGTACTTGCATGAAACTCTTGAGTACTGTTTGATATTTAACATTCCATGTAGGATAGCCAAAAAGATCGCTCTAATTGAGTAACATGGAACAGCATAAAGCAGTAACGTCATCATTCCATCAGTGACTGAATTTTATTGAAGTGTATTTTTCTAGAATGGAATATATACATCTAATTGATTGACACTACGTTGAGACTCAAAAACAGAGCAATGCAAGCTTATATAAGTCATTACCGCAGGATACTGAGATGCTGTTACAGTTGCTTATGAAGATCTAGCAAAAGCTTGAAGCTGTATGACAACGAAACTGATAAGGTTATCGTTTGCTATACTATTTTATCATATTCGATATTTGGGGTATCATTCATTGATTCAAAGCTGCAAAGCAAGTTGACATGAAAGTAGCATCGAAGCATTTTCATTATTGTGGTTCGATTATGAAGAATGTGAATGATCAAAGAGACTCCCTGTAACAAACGAGGAATGCTAATTCAGCCAAGGACTATTGAAAAGTGATATCAAGAATATCAAGATAAATCTAGAAGTAGCAGATCGGATCTAGGAGACGATTGAAGAATCAAATAATACTCTTCTCAAATAATGTACGCAGTGTAAGTGAAAGCATACATGTACTTGAGATTATCTCAGATTATAAAGAGATGAGTGACTGCATTTGGGCTTATGGTTTCTTGTGCATAACAGTAATATGTAATGTAATTCTTGGTCAGAGAAACCATCTCAAATTGTTGAACCCCTCCAGTAAACAGTATACAGAATTAGGTGCTGAAAGGAATACAAGGAACTCTCGTATCTTCGAGTAGCACTGTACTAACACCAGTTATCCTTTTCTACTGTAAAGCAAATTCAAGTAATGGAAGCATAGCTACAAGAACACACAGAAATGCGCATGTTATACTAACAAACACTGTCTAAACCTTTACACTTTTATTCGATGCTTTTGAGATGGATTTCTTGTTAGAAGCCTTTCCCTTTACACCTCCAACAGATTTCGCTTTTCGATTTATACGAGCAATAAAGATAATCACAATAATGATAACAATAATGACAACCACCACCAGAATCACAATCAGCGAAATAGACATACAGAATCCAGTCGTATCTTGCCATTCTCCATCCGTCTCTCCAAGAAGACATGCTTTCTTGAGAGTACCAACATACGAACCACCTAAAGCGCAGTCATAAACAGCAACCTGACCAACATCCGTAGAAGGGAAGTTGTCAACACCTCTACATCGTCCTCTTCTTATATAAATAGCAATACTAGTAAATGTTATTCCCACCTGATTCTTTCCATAGATCGTGTATGTATTCAAAACAGATTCTTGAGTGGGAATTCCAGTGATCTCTCCAGTCTGACTATTCAGAATCAATCCATCAGGAAGAAATGTATTCTCAGCCAAATAGAACTCTTCAATAACATTCTGATAAGTAGGAGCTGCAATATAAACATTTGTACCCATTATCAAATTGTAGATTGAAGCATCATACGCCATTTTTCCAGGAATCTTCTGGGTACAATTCGTGGTGATAATGTCTCCTAACTGGCCTCCAGAACAAACACGATAGGAATATCCACGGTATCCCTCTCCACAAGGTGCAGGGGAAATTTCACCCTCGCCAACAGAAGGATAATCACCGATTCCAGGACAAAGATTCGAGCCAGATGGTTTGCAATACTGGAGAATGTACGAACTCACAGATACAGTACTTGATGCTGTATCATCTACCTCAAATCTCAACTGTTTGAATCCAGCAATACCCAGAGGAACAGACCAAGCACAACGACTCATTGCCTCTGTGCTCTGGCCAAGAACAGCAAGAGCTGAAGTGTACTCATCTGTTTCATTTGAACGGACATACAATGAGAATCCATAAGAGGTACGCGTGTATGCAGTTTGCATAGCAAAACTGTTGAACTTGGTTCCTACCAAATTCTCAACAGTCCATTCCAGATAGGATCCTAAAGAATTTGGTTGATTGCCGTAAGTAGTAGGATTCAAATCCAACAATTCTTCAAGAGTACAAGAAGTTGGAGATGATCCATCAATCTGAGAGAATGTATCCACTCCAATCGAACATTCATTCACTCCAAATACACCTGTTGCATCAAATACCACACTACTTGAAGTAGATTGACCCGATGGCAAATGGA
>JZRO01000089.1:0-21702 GCA_000963465.1 Blastocystis sp. subtype 9
TCCAGTCATCGATTCCATCGTGGATCACATAATGAACCGAACTAATCGTAGTGATATCGAGTGCAACATGTAGTAACCAGGAACTCTATACCGATGACAACGATACAAACCTAAGGTATTTCATTCTGCAACAGACAAGACAACTGCCTACGAAATTGATCAAATAAACACATGAAAAAGAAAATAAAAGGATTATCCAGAGTTAGAAAGAGCACGCATGTTTTGAAGTTCCTGGTAACGGCGATAAATACGCTCCATCATTTCCATATATTTTGTAGCACATGAACTCACACACTCCTTCTCCTTCTTATCTAAAGCCGATGAAGTGAAACCCTTTGCACATTCACGAAAGCACACATCTACTACTGCATTTGCCGTTCTAAGTGGTGAGAAGAACGAAAAAAGCAAACATGGCAATGTCCTTGGTTTCCATCAGCGTCATCTTCTTATTTATTGCAGCTTGATCCTGGGGAGTGAGAGTCACTGGTTCCATGGTCCTCTGGAATAGATTGTAGTATCTGACCAAACAAGACAAGAAAAGGATGAAACAGAGAAAAATATGAAAACAGTAAAAGAGGATGGATTCTTAAAGTCCTGATTTCAACCAAAGGCAGTGGAGTCACTATAACGGAATAATAGACTTGAGAATGCTGATACAGCAATGCTCTATAACATCATTTAAAACAATGACAATCCTGCTCCTTCTTTCTTTATTGACTGTACTTGTATTGTTTTATGAATCAAATACAAATCTGTAGGTAGTCTCTCAGGAATTGGAGAATACTATGAACTGTGCTCATATCCGTTTTCAAATGCCAGAGGGACATTATAAAGTATGAGTGCATCCGTTTTAGATAGTAATGTCATAGATTTTCCATAGATCATCCGATTGTCATAACTGTACGTTTGATATATTTGATGAGTCTTTTGAGGGTGGACTGACGTCAGACTGATACATTCTGTTGATAAATAGACAGTATAAGAAGATCGACATGGAGTTTACCCAAGACTTTTGCATAACAGAGGTTGTCGCCAACCTTGATGGCGGCTGTGATTCTGTTATGACAACTGTTCGTTTCCAAGAGTATGGTGTTTACACCTTCAATTATTCGGAGCCAGCAAGTCCAGTAGTGTTCAGTGCTTATCTCCATTCTCTAGATGCAGATGATAGTCGACAGGGAGGGTCACAACTATTCCATTCCTTTCTTCTTCATGGTTGCAGTTACGATCGCTATTTGGTGTCTGATAGTGGCGATTGAGAATACGAAGAAGTACCGTGCAATACTTGTGGACGAGGAGAAGCCCTTGCTTTCCACTCCTACCTCGCGTGTAGCGACTATCGACGTGTTTCGAGGCATGGACATCTGCCTCATGATCTTCGCGAACTATGGCGCTGGGCAGTACAAGCATGCTTTGATGCACGCCACATGGGATGGAATCACTCTCTCTGACTTTGCTTTCCCTTTGTTTGTTTTGTAGACTGCGTTCACACTAGATTCATCTTCACCCAAGGAATGTCGCTTCCACTCTCAATCGATGGCAGCTTCAAACGCTATCTAACGGCAGGCCATTCGCCCATCAAGGCCACATGGATGTGTGTGTTGAAGTGCTTGAAGCGAGCAGTCATTTTATACATCCTCAATTCACTGATCAATCAGTCACGATCTTTCGATACGATTCGAATCCTGGGAGGTATGTTTTGCACTCTTCTCTCGACTAGTTCTCGCTTACTTCTCCGTCTCTGGACTAGTGAATTCTCTGGTTGTTCTCTTCATGCCGGTCTGGCATCAGGGTCATGGTCTCATGAGTCGATGGAGAGCGCGTTCAGAGTTCAGAGCGAGTCCGAGTGTGTATCACGTGTACGACTCACATCTCTGTGTTCTCTAGATTTGACTGGATTGTTCCCACGTTCTTTGCTGCACTGTAGGCTTTCTTGTGGAGATTCATGCTCAGTCACTGGTTCATTGCAAAGCACGTGGCTGCGCCTGGATGTCCGGTGGGATATTCGGGGCCTGGAGGAAAGAGTGACTATGGACTGTTCGATGGTTGCACAGGTGGAATCTATCGCTATATCGATGTGAAATTGTTAGGAGAGGAACACATCTACCATGGTTCAGCAGTGGCGTATGTTTATGAAGGAAACCATTTTGAGTGTGAGGGTATTATGGGGATGATGAATGCCATCTTTCTTACGTATTTAGGAACTCTAATTACATGGATATTCCGTACCGTCAAAAAGCCTGGGGCTCAAGTGGGGCTTTATTTTGGAGTGGGTGCGTTGTTATTGCTGTTTGGAGGGATCTTGTGTGGTTTTAAGCAATACGACGGCTATATGCCAATCAACAAGAATAAGTGGAATACAAGTTTCATCGCTGTGACTGCAGGTACTGGATATTGTGTGTTTGGACTTACATACTTGCTGGTGGATGTGTTGAAAGTATGGTCAGGTTTTCCGTATCGTGCGATGGGAATGAATTCACTTTTGATTTATGTGATGCATGAGTTTGTAGGATCCTACTTACCATTCTCGTATATCTGATTGAGGGATTGATTCCTAGATATCAATTCGAAACAGTAACTCATTGGACGACAATGATCAATTCATATGTACTGGGTGTTGGAATGTGGATTATAATAGGAAATGAGTTTTATCGCCAGAATGTATTCTTCAAGGTTTATAATGTTTGTTAGAACAAAGAGAGTGTTAAACGAATTTGAATTAAATAGAGTAGTTGATAATAATATAGGATTTACTTCCAGAAACATTCTATGATTTATTTCCAGATTTACCACTAGGTTCATTATCAGAATTACTGTTAGATTCACTATCGGAATCACTATCAGAGTCGCTATCTGATTCACTGTTGCTGTTGCTATCAGAGCTATCTTCAGATTCACTTCTGCTATCACTATCAGAGCTATCTTCCGATTCACTGTTACTACTATCAGAACTATTCTCTGACTCACTTCCAGACTCACTGCTGCTATCACTTCCAGATTTATTGCTATCACTCCCAGACTCACTACTACTATCACTTCCAGATTCACTATCAGATTCACTTCCAGATTCATCACTAGAATCATCATCAGAATCACTGGAGCCACTAGAATAAGAATACTCAGACCCTTCAGAATCATCACTAAAGTACTCCACGATATTATGCATTACAGGATCATCCAACAAATCGCCATACGACGATTCTGGATTCGTTTGCACTTTCTTTATCCATTCATGCACTGACTGATCTTTGACAATTCCATTATCCCAGAGAGCCTGCAAGAAGTACCCAAAGAATGGTTTAAAATCATTATTCACAGAGGAATACAACGCCACAGAATCAATGATCGATACAGGAGTGAGACCCTCACTCGCACTCAGATAATTCTCGATTACATGACCTTGGCGACGAATGATTCCTTTTATTACTTGTATTTGCGATTTCTAGAAATAAGGACTCACTTCTTATTCTACCCATTCTTTAATTGTATAGCTGCTATTCCAGCAATACTCGATCATGATCGTTACCAAATTACGCACAATATCGGAATATGTGCAATTGCAACTCATACGGAAACAATTGATTTCTGTTATAATATCTCGGACGTTCTCTCCATTTCGCTGCTCAAAAGTCTTTATGAAGTCTTTTAGACCCATGTAGCACTTATAATCAGGATTATCATCAGTCTCATCTTCCTCATCACCACTTTCAAAACCTTGCGAAACTCGAAGAGAAGAGCGATCCCACATATTCTTTTGTTCATCAGCAACGGGAGAAGAAATAATATACCCCTTTCCTTGACTTAAAACCTCTGTTGGTTCGAATGGCTGATCATCCTCTTCATACTGGTGATCAACGACAATAATATCAGATAAAGCAGTTCCTGGAGCAAGCTCAACATCATGACCGATCTTGCAACGCTGGAGATTGCAGTTCGCTCCGATGATCACATTGTTTCCAACAATCACATCTGTTAAGCGGCAGTTTGGGCCAATGATGCAATTGTCGAGAATCACACACTGATCGATGTGGCTATTCTCTTGAATGTAGCAGTTGGTACCAATCGAGCTGCCGCAAAGCTCGACGTACATTCCGATCTCCGAATTGTTTTGAATCACTAACAGAAAGCTCTGCTATTCGTACCTACAGCATCGACGGATGAGGCGCGTGGAATAGTCCAGTTTCGCCGATGGATGCACGTAGAGGTCATTTCGCTCATATGGACACACGCGAAGACCAGCAATGTCATTGTCAGGAACCATCGGATAACACCAACGACGGATGATATCGGAGCAAACCTGTTTGTAGGACGTGGCATCCTAAGTATAAAGCGACTATTGAAAAGCAACATGGATGAAGCAAGCATACGAATTCTCATTGAAATAAGCATAATATTTATATCCCAATGTTAAGTTATTCACCTCATTCGTCAGGTAATCCTCGGTCACATCTTTGTAATCGTAGTTGTCACTGAACTGAACTAAAACCTCTCGATTGCACATGTGAATTCCCGCTGGAACGATATCATATCGAATCGAAGTCTATGTCATACATCCCAGTGAATCCTACCGCATCGTTATCGAGAAACGACTCTGTAAGCAACGGAAAAATCACTTCATTCTTAATGTCGCTATACGCCAAAATCTGGTTATTTTTATTCAGTGCAACCGCAATATCGTGGTCACGATGTCCGTCCCTGTCGTAGGGAATGTGTGTGAACACGGAGGTCATGACGTTCGATGACGAGGAGTTGTGACGTTCAGTGTGTTTGTGCCAAAGAGACGTAATATCGAGGTTCGTAATCGCACCACAGTTCACAAGGAGAAAACTGTTACACTCAATTAGACTACGGGAGTCCACCTCTCGAAGAATATCACCTGTTGAACTGCAGTTCGGCATTGCATAGAAGTGTATAATTGGAGATGTCACCAGTCCCTTTGTACATTCCTTCTTTTCCCTACACATCACAGAGCATTAAATGAAATACAGGTTAACCACATTCCAATTCGTAGTACAAAAATAATCAACTAACTTATCGCTATCACCTGTACTGCAGATAAACACTTCGTTGATACTCTGAGAAGCCAACCAATACAAAGAATAATCGATAATCCTCATATTAGCCAAAGGAAGTAAACACTATAGACGATATTACCACATAATAACTATATACGAATGGAGTATCCACAGTAAGTGGATAGAGAGGTTCTTTATTTGAATCGATAACTAGCACTGCCTATACGATTTAAATATTTTCGATAGTGTACTTGACGCTTTTCTTCCCTTTCTGAGCCAGTATCCATTATATTCGTCTAGTTTTCTGCTATTTTCTTGAAATCAATACTATGGGAATTCCATAAAAACAAAATCATCGCGAACTCCTTATTTCTCAACTCGAGATGAAGGTTCTTGTTGCAGTAAAGAGAAGTGAGTGAAATAGAATCGATGTGAAGTTCTAGCCGTGGACCATGCTGTAAAGATTCGATTAAATCCGTCGACACGAAGGGTTGATACGAGAAATGTCAAGATGGCTATCAATCCTTTTTGTGAGATCGCAATAGAACAGGCCATCCAAATGAAGGAAAAAAAGCTCGCATCGGAGGTTTGGCTTGATGTAGTAACAGTAGTTTGTAGGTGATTGCTGTTTCGGTAGGGATGAAGTCAGCACAAGAGCAACTGCGCTACTGTATGGCGTTAGGAGCAGATCGAGGTTGTGGAGCTTATTTTCTAAAACTCTAGGTATCTTGGTGGAGTCGAAAGATGCAGCAGATGTCGATGTTTCTCCTCTTCTTGTTGCAAAAGCACTGGAAAAGATCACTCGAAAAGAAAAACCCGATCTCGTGTTACTGGGAAAGCAGAGTATAGATGGAGATAACAAACAAACAGGATCGATGCTTGCAGGACTGCTTGATTGGCCTGAAGCGACCAGCGTCTCTTCTATGCAGTTTACAGACGAGTCCACGGTGCATGTGGCACATTCGCTTCATCGTAGATCGTTGTGGAAGAGGAGATGGAGTACGGCTTGAGGACGCTGGAAGTACCCATTCCGGCAGTCATAACGACGGATCTTCGGTTAAACACTCCGCGGTATCCCAAGCTGCCAAACATTGTCAAAGCGAAGAAAAAGCCGCTGGAAGTAGTGGCATTAGATGCACTTTGTCACAGTGGCTCAGAAGTAAAGTGAGATCGCTTTTCGTGCTTTATGGTAGAGTGTGTGAGTTAAATGACCCGAAACAACGAAAGAGTGGAGTAATATGCAAGGATGTGGATGAGCTAATACAACAGTTACATAATAAGGGGATTTTGTTCTCTGTTTGTTGAATAGTACGATAGGAAAAACTACTAGCAGTGAGTAATCTGACTGTCATCAATAACTACTCAAAAATGGTTATTTTACGTAAGAAAAAGGTCACTCAGTAGCATTCGAAATGCATGGAAAACATCTGCTAATACCACGACGATTAGGAACTCTTTTCTCACTATTGTAATGTAGCCATAAGTATATTTGAATTCCTCACAGATATTGAGCCGATAACCCTGATTTCTAAATTTACTGTGCTGCATTGGATGTTCCCACTAATTCAGATTTCATGATTTCCATGATTTCTCTACATAGAACATAGTGTTATGAAGATTAAGGATACTAAACGTGGAAATAAGACGAAAGGCTCCAGTTCACGTTTTGACAATCTGTAGGACACTGCAATAGTCTAGACACTGTTCTCTATAGTTTGTTACTACATCTACTCTAGTAATTTGGTTCACACTTCTTTTTCAAATGAGTGAAACAGTGTCCAAAAGACCAAAAGGCATTCTCGATTTCTTGTTTGTTACTTTTAGATAATGATTTTTATCAGCAACGCTTGAAATATTGGCAACCTCTCTTCACGCCTCGAAATGTGATTATAGTGTTTTCGTGCATTGGAATTCTCTTTATTCTGATCGGTATTCCAATTTTAACGACAACACATAATGTCTGTTCAAAAACTTGCTCTTATTGTTTAGATCGTGGATTATAAGATTATCTATGATGGGGAGAAGTCAACTGCAAGGGATTGCATGATTAAAGAAAACAATGAAAACAGAACGTGTACTGTATGTTCCTCTCGATTTTAATGATTTGTTCTCACGTCTCTCTAGGTAACATTTAATATTGATAAGGATATGAAAGCGCCTATTCATATGTACTATGAATTGAAAGGATTCTATCAGGTCAGCTTTGTTTCTTCTGTTTAGTAACAGAATCATCGTTTATATGTGAACAGTCGTAATGACGATCAGTTGCGAGGAGAACAGGTGAGCTTGTCAACACTTGAATCAAGTTGTGGCAACAAAACAGTCGAGAATGGACTGATTTTGAATCCCTGTGGTTCAGTAGCAAACTCCCTTTTTAATGATGTGTTCACACTTGTTGATTCGCCTTACAAACTAAATGAAAGCAACATCTCGTGGAAATACGATCGGGAAAAGTTTCATAATCCCTCAAACTACGGCGAAGAAGGATATAAGTGGCTGTACAACTTTTCCCTCCATCTTACACTAGATACCAGAGCTACCCCGATGTGATTCCGATGAACAAGAGCGACGATCCTCTTTCTGCTTCGTACAACGGTGGAGGTGTGGAAAACGAGCACTTCATTGTTTGGATGCGAGCGGCAGCTCTTCCTCATTTCCGCAAGCTCTACGGTCGCATCGAGTCGGATATTCCTGCAGGGACGGAGCTGAAGGTGAATATCCGCGCAAGTAGGAGTCGATTGCTTTTGTAATTCGTAGACTTTTTTGTCAAAGGACATATGGAAAAGGCACTGGTGATTACCACGACAAATTGGCTTGGAGGGAAGAACGACTTCTTGGGATGGTCGTATATTGTTGTTGGGATCATTTGCCTCATCTTTGCTATTGTATTTATCATAAAGCAGTTAACGTGCCCGAGGAAATTGGGAGATATTAAGTATTTGAAGATGGATTTTCGTGTTTCTTTAACAAACCTTTTTAGGTGTACAAGATGCCAGCATACGTAAAGGCAAGGTCAGCAAAGGTGAAGCAGGGAACAGATGGAACAGTGAGTCCAGCATACTTCAGAAATTGGTTGTTTACAGGTTTACCCCCAGGATAAATCACGTTACGAATATCCTTGAGTAGTCGCACTGTTTGGGGATGTCCCGATGGCAGGTACTCAAACTACATTGAATGGAAACTTTGAAACGACATCAATTACAACTTGCTGCAGATCTTTGTCCGCTTTGAGTACACGTCCGTACCGAATCATAAAGTCATTCAAACGGTAATAGTGTCCCTATTGATAAGATCATGAAACGTACTACTTGAACAACAACGGAGTAAGTACACTCCAAATGCTTCAGATATTCTTTGTAAAGTGTAACCATGTGAATATCTGCAATAATGGCGGAGTAACTGCCCGCTATCAGAACATTTCGCGGGAGAGCAGACGAAACACACAAAATGATACTCTATGGAATAGGGAATAGATTACTATTTACATCGGACTTCAGTTCCTTGTGTTTTACTTGAGGAATGAACTCGTTCTTTATTTTATACTGATCGATATCTAAACTCCAAGTACCAAGATAGGAGGCTCCGTACTGCTACGAATCAATCCAAAATTCCATAGTCTACTTCAAGTGCCCTCTCTATCCTCTTGAGAACACCGTTTGTATCTTCGGTCCTATCTACAATACAGAGGTGAGACCCCGTGGTTGTCTGGTTACACGGCTGCATTATTGTAACAAACAATTCATCTAAACCCAGACTGCATTCTACTCCCTCTTAGGATTAATACGGTTTCTATTAAATCGGTTTCCCACTCTCTTTACGTCCACATGTAGCTTGTCCTCTCCAACAAAGAACGGTTGCCCATGAGCCTTCGAGACGATTGCTGCTGCAGTATCTGAGCCCTCGAAATCGATGTAAGCGAACATGTGATCTTCAACCACCTTGATGCCAACCACGTTACCCTCATCCTACAACTCAGCTTCGTTCCATTGCGGTACCTTAAAAACACGCAGCAGCGAGTCGCGGTTGACAGAGTGGTCGTGGTACTTCACATACAAGCTCGACCCCACGGCGGTATTCCGCTTGTTCAGGAAGCGAGACTTCACCGTCACAAAGTCATCGTCGTCCCTCTCCACAGGACGGCGATTATACGGGTAGTGGTAGGGACGACGCTCGTATCTTCGTCCAGGGACAGACTGCTCGTGTCTCATCGGCTGCCTCACGGGTCGCTGCACCGTCTTCGCAGGCTCTTCGCTCTTCGTCTTCGTCTCCACGGCAGCCGGCTTCGTCTGCTGCTTCTCCGCCTTCGGCTTCACCTCGTCTTCAGCCTTGAGAGGTTCGCCGGACTCAGACTCGGCCGACTGGACAGGCTTGGTGGTCTCGACAGGCTCAGCAGACTCAGCAGGAAGGGGTTCGGTAGGTTGCGGAGGCTGAACGGACTCGGTGGATGCAGGAACCGACTGCTCAGGAGACTCGGTCGACGGCTCCGATGCATCGGACGGCTCCGACTCGACAAGGGGGTCCTCAGCAGACTCGACAGGAAGAGAGGGCTCCGAGAGATCTGCAGGCTTCTCCAAGTCGACTGTTTTTCCGTTGTCTGCAGAACTTGCAGGTTCTTCAGCAGCTTCTGCGGGCTGAGTCGACTCCTCTGCTTGCTCGGGTTGAGAAGAGGCAGTGACAGACTCAGACTCGGCAGATTCGGAGTTGAAGGAGGTGATGTAGGGCTGGACAGGCTCAGCAGGCTCGGCAGGCTCGGCAGGCTCCTCATCCTCAACCTCGATCTCCACATATTGGTCCACTTCGGGAAGATCCATCAGCTGAAGAATATCGTACTTGATGACGTAGAACTCCTTTCCTGCCTCCGATTTCTTAGCGAGTAAGAAACACTGAGAGAAGAATCTCTCCTTCTCATCAGAAAGAACCATCTGGCCACTCACGAGAATAATCATATCACCTAAAGCGTAAATCCACTAGGAAAAGTGATACCATTCTCTACAGGAGCTACACTCACATGGCCATTATCCAGATTTGCAGCACCCTCCATCAAGTTGAATTCCTCAAGAAGAGGTATCACTCCATCCTTTCCAGTAACCATCGAAGTAGGCTACGAAAATAAAGCGAAATACAAGTGACAAATACCTTATTATCTACGGTGATCGACATGACACAATCAGTAGCATAGAACTTAAGCATGCTCTTGTAATTGCTATGAAGAGCCGTATAATACTCACTGATGAAGAACTTGGATATAATATCAGTAGTCTGCATACTCTCTACTCAAATTGGTTAGTTATCACACAAACTGCATAAAAACAAAAATTCTAACAATACAATTCAAATAACAGCAGCACCCACTTACCGTATCTATAGTGTATTCAAAAGAGAAGAATAGAAACTGTTTTAAGACCCACAGGTAGAAAAGCCAACATGACAATAACGGGAAAATGTGTATTCTAGCATCCAAATCAAATGCTATTTCTATTATTCCTATTGCTCTTTCTAAATGAAAAGATGGCATTGATAGCGAGTTTATCGAAGAATACCCTAGATAGATCACATCATCACTTTATTGACTTTTAACACATACGCTCTAGAAATGTGTTTCTAAACAAATATATGCATACACTCATAAAACAATTGCCTCATGAGTGGAGAAGGATTGGAGTCGATTCCTCTTGGCCAATTATTGGAGATGAGGAAGAATGGCATGGAGATTCGTGGTTCGCACTCAATTAGCAGTATTCTTACTTTTCTCTTTCTTTTGATATTGTAGCTGAGAAACCTCCAAAGAAAACCAAACGAGCGAATAAAAATGCTCCACAAGAGATCTCTGCGAAACAAAGAACTCACATCAAAAGGGAGACTGTAAAGCAGCGAGAAGTGCGTGGTACACTATAAATAGCATTGTTTCAGTATAGATCCTCGCTTTGATGGCTTGTCAGGAAAATTCAACTATGATCTCTATCGAAAGTCTTATAAGTTTATCGAAGAGCAACAGGAAGAGGAGATAAAGGAAATGAAAGAGAAAATGTATAACACAACAGATGTAGGCGAAAAGCGTGCTATTCAAGTAAGCTTAGATTATCTTATCAAGTATAGGCCAATATGACACGAGTTATGCAACAGAAAGTGAGTCGAGATCGAAGAGATCGTGTAAGTTCTGAACATCTTCTATAATATAGCAATTGGAACGGAAGCGCGAGTTTATGAAAAAAGAAAGGGAAGCGGTGAGCAAGGGAAAGAAGCCATTCTTTTTAAAGAAACGAGAGGTTCGTGAAGCTGAGTTAAAGGATCGTTTTGAGTCGTTGAGCAAGCGTGGAAAGCTGAACAAGTACATGGAGAAGAAACGTCGGCGCAATGCAAAGCGCGACGAGGCCAACATGCCTTCAATTCGTGAGCGTGAATAAAAGAAACAGTTTAGTCATTCTTTTTAGAACTTGTTTTCTCAGAAGATAACACTTTCTGATAGCCTCTATCCTTTACACCACTTCAAATCTCTCACAATGCAACGAATATCGGGACGCAAATCAAGAAAACGAGAGCAACGATTACGCCACTTGACAAGTTGTACACAGCCATTGAACTGCCATAGAACAGAAGTAAACCCACTAGAATTGCACCCAGAACAGCTACTATCCAAATCAGGTCACCGTTCAAAGGGAGTACGAAGATCGCTCCAGCAAGATACGTTCCGATCACCCATTGATGGTACTGACAGACAAAGGGGCCGATGACACTAAGCACACGAGGTATCTTGTGCATCTGACTAATTGAGAAATGGTAGTAGTTGAGAGCCACTCGCAGAGTGAAGGAAAAGATCGCAGCAATGAACACCGTGTAATAGGTGAGACGGAACGATGTGATCAGCAGACTGCTGCGGATCTCCACCATTCCAGGAAGGAGTCTAGTGAGCAGACTTCAAAGCAGCTACTTTGGAAACAGCGAGATATACGTGATCATCGACGCCGCCATCACGAAAAAGGCAACAATGCACAGACCGAAGAAGAAAGCCTCGTTTCGGACGACTCTGGAACTGAGACGGAGACATCGACATTACTTCCAGTCATAGACGAGAACTCCAAAAAGGATTAACATTAGAATGACATTCAGAGTGCAGAACGCTATATCTCATGCATCGATAGGCTCTTACATCGGTATGTCGTGGCGTGAATGAATAGGTCTTGATTGTCAGAACTGTTTTCAATCAGATAGCACTGCGAGAAGTATAATCTTACATTAGCAGAATAGTTGTCCGAATTCTCTTCTTTGCTAGAAATCAAACAGCGACTCAGATCCTACAAGATCAACTCAGACACACGCTTGTTGTTGATGTAATTAATAACAAAGGACTTCTTGGAATAGAGGTTATAATATGGAATATTCGATTCAATATGTAAATAACGATTATTCCAGAGATCGAACACTTTTGAACTGTTATTAATGCAAAGTTCTACAGTCTCCTTTGGAGGGATCTAAAGTTAAAAGATCCAAGCGCTCAAACCGTCAATTCCACATTTGGCTCAGTAAATGAATAAAAGTAGGAGTATACTGCAGAAAAAACTGCAGTAGCGAATAATACAGATGTTAAGGCCTTCACAAACTGCATTTTGCGATACTCCTAGGGATGAAACCCCCCTTATTTCTCGATTGAAAATAGGATAAAGCAACCATGTTTCAGTTAATTGTTTTCTTGCTGTGCGTGCTGCTATGTTGTGGATACGAGAGGATCAATCTGTATTCAGATAATAAGTGTTTAATGAAAGTCACTCGGGATGACTCAACAGACACGATCAAGCTAGAGTCAGAAGCGAGAATTGGTATCAGTTACAAAAGCTTTGTTTCTGTGAACATTACTGTTCCTAAGGAAGTTCGAGCCTTCTCCTTCCTGATGACCAACCCAGAGTATAACTCTGGGCGTTATATAAGGCAAGCACCTTTTGCTGGAGTGCAAATTACCATTTCCTATGATAAACAACAACCCATAACTGGATTGTGTGAAGTGTTTGAGAAGCTCCTTCCCTGTTTCAATGTGAAGCAGTGTGCACGAAGAAGTAAGGGGATTTCGATCCGTTCCATGTAGTTGAGAATTCTGTTTCTGACATCGATCTCGATGACGTTGTTTGGACTCCTTCTTATCTGGTTCCCTATTCTGTAGTGAAACCTACCTACATAAGTATAGTTCTTCCTGTTGACTTATCATGTAGCTGGAAAGAAGTGGGTGAATCGTGCGCAGATCATTATTCCTTTTGAGATGCTGCGTCTCGAGAACTATCACTCCGGAGGCTGTATTTCCAGTGTGGGTAATCACAACGGTCTCTTCACCATCGAGTAGCTGGCGATGTCCTGCTCTTCTCTAGATCCCGAGAGTGGTATCCGAGGACGACGGACGTGGAGATACGCCACATCTACCTCAATCTGCAGAACGCTCGCGACATGGAGCTCGAGGTCAACGACGCTTTCTTCGTCCCTCAGCCGCTCGTGATTCCGCACAAGAACGACCTGGACCGCATCGGCTCCTCGATCGACGTCGTGTTCTACGAGCTCGGTCCCAGCGGAATGGAGCGTCTCACCGCGAACAAGCGGAAGATCGTCTACCCCGAACGTGAGTTGTAGGCGCCATCTCCTCTCCTCACTCTAAGTCCTTTCTGGACCGCAGACGTCAACATGGCCCTCACGGGGGAACAGCTGCGTGTGGAGGGAGTGCTTAGTGCACGTGATGGCACTTACAACCCCTATGTGGACATCTACGACTCGAGAGTCGCGATGGTGCTGTTCGTGCCTCGAGGAGTTTATGTTGATTTAGCAGAGATGCAACTCATGTATGACTCTGGAAAGATCCCTGCGTTCATCGCGTATGACGACTTTGTTGACACAGATAGCACGTACGAGAACAGTGCGTCGCAGCTTATTGTCTTCATCGATGAAGCTGGGATTTATCCGCTGTAGGGTATAATGGAGGGGTATGATGTAGTCCTCCTACGTTGAATATCAATGTCACTATTCCTATCCACTTCCGGAAGAGCATTGGTGAACAACCGTTCAATGTAACGATCCCTGCTCCTGCACTTTTTGCACAGTCCCCTGTTCGCGACTCTCTGATTGTATGACAGTTCTTGTGCTGAAACGTAGATTACGTATAAGCCCAAGTGGTGGGAAGCAACGTATGTGCGTAGCAATGGACTGAATGTGACGATCGAAACGATGGATCCTAAGAAAACGAAGATGACAGATTTACTCTGCTTGGGAATGATTTTGGGATGTATATTGATTGTAATCGTTATGGTTGGTAAGAGATGTCTCTTTTTTCTTGTTTGTTGAACAAATAGAGTATCGCAAAAGGATGACCCATGCAATAGTAGCAAATATAATAGAGAAAACCCAGAAGATGTGATAACTGTAATGAAAACTCAATTCCTAGATTACACATATCATGAAAGCCCACTGGGAACTCATCGAAATTCATTCCATAGATTGCAGTGATCGTTTGCAGAGGGAGGAATATCGTCTGAAAAGCAGTAACAATATAAAGAAGCTTGTTATGTCTTCCTTTCGCCAAGATTTCTGCTTTACTGTTCAGGTCATCACAGATCTTCATCCCTTCCTCTACATACCATTTCGTCTACATCAGAACGGATCGACAGATGTACAGTGGTGAGATGGTCTGTAATATCACGCATGTTGTAGTTCATTTCGCTCCTTCTGAACTCGTCAAAATACGTATCCTTCATCCCATCCAGTGCATCTTTCACTCCTCCCAACAATGAAGAAAAAGATTCTTCCTACAATAAATAAATACACTGTCATCTACATCACTTAGGATCTTCTGAAGCATCTGATAGCAATTCGACACTTTCTCAAGACTTATATTCTCGTGTCGTTTGTACAGCGAGGCGGAATCGTTCAGGATGATCTTATCTTCCACTCTATACAGACTTTGCACCACACGAATCACAATGGAAACCATTCGGTCCACCTGAACATCAGCAGTGGGAAAGCCATACATGCAAGTCAAACAGATACAGCAATACAGCTACATTCGAGTGGTATCGAGAGTGGAAGCGGCGAATTGCTGATAGTACCGACATCATATCAAGCGACGTTTGAATCTCCGTTTCCATCAGTGAACTCAGTTGTAACACTTCTTTGTGCCGAAGAGTGATCACTGCATATCAGCATACACATGAGAACATACGGATATTCTGCCGTGTGAAGAGGAGAACATGCAACATAGATCGTGCTAATGACTGCTCTCCTCCAATTGAAGAGCTTTCACACACCCGAAGCCAGGGAAGCGACCAATACACATACTCCTCATTGACATCACACTAGTTGGAATTCCAGAAATAGAGACTACTTCTGCACTCGATATGTTGTGAAGAATATCGAGAATCGTGTCGAGATCCAGATTCATCACAGCTCCAATCAACTGCACCAACTCGTCCGAGACCCCCTCCAGGTGGAAAAAGCGGAATCCGAGGACGTAGGAAGGCGATCCATCAATCAAGGACTGATTGAGCATCTTCACGAGCTTGCGGTAGTCCTAGGAAAGAGGGGAGAGATGTGCATACGGTGGTTGTTTCCTCAGAAATCGTTCCATCTTTCTGATAATGCATGTAGCTACCTTTGATGTCAGACTGAGGGACTGCCGAGGGATGGCTGAGGAGAGAATTGATGCGGCAAGAACGAAAAATTCGGCGGAAGATGTCTTTCGTGATATGAACCTTGCAATTACTCATGTCGTGCCAGAGATCGTTCGCGAACTGACGAATGCTAAATTGCTACAAATAACACATCACCCTCAGCCCGACACTAATTCCTTTGCGGAATTTATCTTCATTTAACTTGCCATCATCGTAATACACAATGCAATCATAGATCTGATAGTAGGGCATAAGAAAATCTGTACATGATCTAAGTCATTTCCTGATATATCTATGTTCCTATTTAAGTTAGATATTTCCTCTAGTTCTTGACGTTGATATTCATCTAGGATAACATCTTGCTGTAATCTGTCACTCACAAGAAAGTTATTCTCCCGAATCTAACCTTTATAACAAGTAAATAAAGCAACGAGTTGTCTATGCCCACTTCCCCAGCGGTAAATATCGTAGATAGAATTTGCGAGAATACCCAGACGGTCTACCTCTCTTCTCAGAACATAATGAGGATCCATCTTTTCCTGCTACGTATCTTGTACAGCGAGCTGCTACCGGCTAAAATATAGAATGGGAACCAGAGCTGGAATAGTACAACGAAAAAAGTGCCTAGACTGTGGATCAGGAATTCCCAAATTCTGGTTATTTCAATTTCGTTCTTGTATTGCCTGTCTGTTTTGTATTCCTGTGAGTGACGCTACTTGCTTTCACTAATTTACCATGGAAGACGAACATCTCTTCAGCAGTGCTTTTGATGAGTTTTTGATTTTTGCAAACAAATGAGTATCTAGTGCGCGACTACGTGACGAACTTTTGAATAAAAGAGAACAGAATATCCAGAAAACGACAGGTAGAGTACGACGGTATCGTCCTGGCGTGGTATTTTCTCTGTTGTGATTTTATTGCAAGGCTCCAGATTGGGTACGAAAGAAGGAGGAAGAGGAGCGTAACAAGAAGGAGCAAACGCATTCAGGCGATATTTCCGTTGCAATTGAAAAGAAAAAAGTGAAAATGAGTCACTGGTGTAATATGTAGGATCCTCGTTTAGAGCGGTTAATGGCTGCACAGAAGCAGCCTCCTCGTCCAGCACGTCGAAGACATGCTGAAGCTGAGATCATAATCGATGAGGAAGAAAAACCTCCTGCTCGATTCGATGCTCCAGCTGCATTAGCAACACCTCAAGAAGACGCTGAGCACCGTCGCCGTCTCCTTTCGCGTGCTCTGGAGGAGGTAGGTGTTTGTGGGTGATTGAATGTAGGAAAAAGAGGAGTTGGAAGTGACAGAAGAAGCGAAGCCTGTGGAAGTGGAGCAGAAGGAAGAGAGCGAATACGAATACGAGTATGACGACAACTCAGAAGACGAAGGAACGTTGTTTGCAATGCGTCATCGTCCTGTGTTCGTCTCTAAAGTATTGTTTCGTCTTCCTTCTCTATAGGACAACCGTAAAACCATCCAAACAGAGGAGGAGAAGCAGCAGCAGCAGCGAGAAGCGGAGGAGCGCGCAGAGCAGAAGCGGAAGCAACACTACGAAGAAGTAGGCGAACTCTGTGGCTTGTGATCGAGACTCAAAAACTGATCATCGAAACGAATCTACGGGAAATCGAGGAGCGTGAGAACGCGGCGAAGCGAAAGGATCCTTATACTCTGGAGGACATTCCGGATGACACGGACAACCTGGACGACGAGTCCGAGATCCAAGCGTGGAAGGAGCGAGAGTTCAAGCGGATCATGAAGGCACGGACGGCGGAGGAACAGCGACTGCATGTGGTGAAATGGAGAGATGGTGAGACGTAGGATGAGGAGGAAAAGGCTCGTCGTGAGAAGATGACGGATGCAGAGCTACAGGAAGAGAATCAGCGACTCGAAGAGGCTGGAATTCGAAAGAAGAAGCAGGAGCACGTGCAAGGAACATTCCTCCAGAAGTACTACCACAAGGGAATCTTCTATCTGGACGACGAAAGCATTCAGGGCGAGGGAGATATTCGCAATCGCGACTTCCACGCGCCTACGCAGAGAGACTTGGTGAACAAGAAACTGCTGCCCAAGATTATGCAGGTGCGCGACTTTGGAAAAAGATCCCAGAGCAAATGGACCTATCTGCGGAACGAAGATACTACAAAGGAAAAGGATTGGCTCAACGAGTTGCAAGCGAAGTGAGGGATGTTTCTTATTTGATAGCTAGAAATGCAGAAGCCAAGTTTAAGCATGCTGGTAATAAGTAGATTGTGTTTGTTCAAACAATCATATATTTTCACGGCAATGGATCCAAAGGTATTAGCGTGCCTTCGCCGAGGAAATCCTGTTGTTTTCTTTGATATATCTATAGGAGGAAGTCCATCGGGGCGAATCCGCTTTGAATTATTCAAGAATCTTTGTCCGAAGGTATTGATTAAGACGCTCTTTTTTACGTGTAGACTGTAGAGAATTTCCGGTAATCGTTCTCTTTTGTCCTTTTACTGGTTAGACAATTTTGCACAGGAGAGTTCCTGGTATCAAGAGTTCCTATCGGCTATAAAAACTCAAAGTTTCATAGGTACATTCCATTTTCCTCTGTATAGTACTAGAGTGATCAAGGGCTTTATGATTCAAGGTGGAGACTTCATGAAGGTTTGATTCTCACTCTGTCCTGAAAACTAGGGAGATGGCACAGGAAGCATTAGTATTTACGGCGATCACTTCGAGGACGAAAACTTTGAGATCCAGTTTGACCAACCCGGTTATTTGGCAATGGTAGTCCTTATCTTTCTCGTTCATCTGTAGGCAAATTCGGGTCCTGATACAAATGGCTGCCAGGTATGATCACGCCAGTGTTCTTAGGTGTAGTTCTTCATCAATACTGTCCCCACACCCCACTTAAATGGCAAGCATGTTATTTTTGGCCGTGTTCTCGACGATGAATCACTCTTTGTGGTACACAAAATCGAGGATCTCCCCTGCGACCAGAGAGATCATCCGAAATTCGATGTAGTGGTAGCAGAATGTGGTGAACTGTGTGATTGTTAGTTACAACAAAGAAATGCACATATAAAATATTACAATCTAGTAGAATTCGAGTTTGAACACCTATAAATGGTAAACAAAAGGAAACAGGAAAATGAGTATTTCAGAGCGATTTTCTTATTTATAAAAAAATGATCTCAAACTTTGAACCATCACGAATACTCATACACACGAAACAAGCACTTACCATTGCAAAATAATGAGGAAAACAGATCCAAAGGGGACTGCCATTTCCCATATATAATTCCCAGTTTATTTGGTATCAAGCAGTTTACAATTTGTCATTCCCAACTGAGGATAGAGGCGCAGTAATCAATTAGCAGATAGACTGCGTAATGACGAGCTAGAATATAGTGGGATTCTTCGCCTTGAAAGACTCATCTTCGTCTGGGTGGTCATTTCATTTGAATACATAAAAAATCTAAATGAGATCGCTCCTTGTCTTTGTAGTTGCTTTTATTTGTGTAACTGCGCGAGTTCCGTTCCTGTCGTCATTGATACAGCCTCTGGAAGTGAGTGAGGATAACAGGAGTACTATTTTGTAGTTTATTTCATCTAGACTATTATGAAGCCCAGATTAATGAGACATGCATTTATCCGTTCCAGAGTACAATTATCATGCAACAGTCGGACCAGTTCCAGGGAATGCGAGTCTACTAGTACATTTTATCAGTTGCTCGTTTATTCTAGCAATGAGTCCATCCTGACAATCTCAGGTCAGTTCCTAGAGTTGTCTGTGGAGGGAGAGATGGTTCCTAACTTCAATAGAGTAGAATCAGCTGAGGTACTAAGATATAGCCTTTAAATGGAACCGTGGTGACGGCTCGTCTGCATACTATGTCGTGTTATCCTTCTCAGGGAGGTAACTATTATCGTAATGATAACTCGCTCCCTTATGGAGAAACGGAGAATGAAATTGTGGGAAGCCGTGCTACGGATGAGCAGGGTTATCTCTCCTTGACAGTATCACGATCGTGGATGACTCGGATTAACGACGCGAAGTCAATTGTACTAAATACAGCGAACAATGGCATTATTCTCTGCTCGAACCTCAACTGGGTCGAAGTCGATGGAAGTCTTACATCTACTGTAAGTATTGTGTCATTTGTTGCTGCATTGGGATTCGTCTTGAGGCAATTAATCATATTGTTTTTTGTTTGTTCAACAAACTCACTATTTATGGTACAATGCACTATTTACTTCCATTGCCAATACTTGTCGTAGCACTCCCTCACGAAGCATCAGCTCGCGCCACAACGAAAGCACATAGAGATGAAGATGGAAGAACGAACGATGATTTTGAATGCAATCCTTCAGAGCATTGTTTGTTTCTTTCACTCGCAGATCATACCATTCACTATTACCAGCCTGAACTACGTCGATATCCCAATACTTCGCCCACAAAACACAACAACGAGTAAATGCCTCTCGTTTCAGTAAAGCAAGACACACGTTGTATACATGAGAGTCTATCATCGTAAACGCATCTGCCAATAGCGGTTGTTTTGATCGCAGATCCATTAATCGACTTGCCTGCTGATACACAAGATCCGATTCATCATGTTGCAGAATTACGAACTGATAGTGCTCCAAAAAGGGTTGAACTGCAGTTTGTACTGGATGAGGAAGTGTTGACAGTCCTTCTTGAAGAGACTGGATGAGTTGTTTACACTGCTCGATGCATCTGTGCTTATAAGCAATCCAGAAGGTGAGACTAAAGTCAGATCCCAAGCCAATCTCTACTAGTTTCGAATCCACACCAACAATGGCTCAGTGACGCCATCCAGATATTGGATATCCTCATTGTTTGTCAGAGCTTGCAGAAAGCCTCGGATTGATAGAAAAAGAACAGAGGGAGCGGAGCAACGCAATATCTGTTGAATCACACTTGTAGAATCCGGCTGATGAAGAGCGATCAAGATCATCTGTTGAAGGAAAAAAGCCTTGAAACTACGAAGAGAAGCAAGACTCCACGAAGGAAGTGATAAAGGTCGAATCAGCGGAACAAACGAAGCGATGTGGTGAAGAGTCTGTTCGTTTACAGACTCCAATTGGGTTAAAAACAGTTGCTGCAGTGGGACGACTTTGTGAGTGTCTGTTTTCGTAGTTAATAGGATGATGTCATACAAAATGAGAAGGCTGTAATGTGAATCACATCGCAGTAATTGTAATAACATCTCACTTGCTTCGATTAGCTGACCATTCTGAACAAAACGATCAATTCGAACCCAAGGAGTGTCATCTGCTTGACCTCGGAATGACTGCACGGCTGGAGAGAGAGAATCGGTGTTAAAACACGGGTAATGACACACCAGATAGCACTGAAGAGGCGACAAAGGGAGAATAAACGCATTCAACGATAGCTCAGACTCCACCGAGGAGAGAAGAGGAGAGGAGATCGAGAAGCGATGGGCAAGCGCAAGAACAAAACAGCAAACATCGATAAAACGTGGAGGAAAATCTCGGACCGAATGAAACACACGACTGACGCGACTGTACGCACACTCAAACAGTTGCTCCACAGCAGACATCTGGAGGTAAGGGAGTTTTATTTTCGCACGTCGTTCTTTCTTCCGGCAACAAAAATGGCATTACTTATCACATCAATGAAGAAGAGAATCGACCGGTCGTCATATTCCGATAAGAAGAGTTGCACCCCTTCCAAGTAGTTGTCCTCCCCTACGAGAGAAGAGAGAAATAGCTCATTCAGCTTCATAGCTTCTGTAGGATTGTTGGTATACTTTATAGAAGAGAGAATCTGGATGTCATACAGAGTAATATTTAAAACAGAGAGTGCAGCGGAATAATCTTCTCTTCGGAGAGCATCCACTATCCGTTCTTGATCTCTATCTGATAATCTGTCTCGATCATCAGCTCGGCACTCCGGTAGTTCCATCCAATTGACTGCCACTTAAATGGAAAATCAAAAATCGGTACAAATTCGAATTTCATTTCTCTATTTCCCTGATTTTGTTCTTATTCTGTCAGGAAGTAGCCTAATCTATTACCATTCATGTCAGTTTCATCCTTTGAAG
>JZRO01000781.1:0-15036 GCA_000963465.1 Blastocystis sp. subtype 9
TGCTACCTCCAGTTGGAAGATATAATCGCATCAACAGTTTCAGAATCGTACTCTTTCCACTTCCACTTTCACCCACGATTCCAAGCATTTCGTTCTCATGGATTGCTAGATTGAGATGTCTTAAGATTTGCGTGTCGCGTGATGCATACTTGAAATCCACGTCCTTGTAGACAATGTCTCCCTTACTGCTTGAAGGGCAGTCTCCAGTTTTACCACGTGAGTCCAACACATCTTCATGTTCAATTACCTGCAAGAAGTAAGCAGCAGACATTCTGGATTTCGCAAGGAAAATAAGTGTAGAGAAGGCAGCACCAAGTCCTGCGAAACACTGTAACAGCGATAACATAACAACCACAACATCACCTCCCACTAGACAAGATCTTCCACTCTCGTCGAACCAGCAAGTGTCTATTTGGTTGCAAATAGCTTGGCAAGTGTCAGACAGAGACGTAATGTTCTGGAAGCAAATATCCACCGTGTTATCCAACACACTAGTGCAGTTATTGTTATACAGAAGAGTAGGGTAGTCAGATCGCTGATAATTAATGATCAATATAGCAGACAAAAAGACCACAGCATCAGCAACTTGAGTCGATATTCCTATTCCAGAGTAGTGAAATCCAGCTCGACACACACACTTCGCAGCTTCTTTACAGCAGTTCTTAATCACCTTATAGTACCGAGTAATGAATTTGTCTTCAGCCCCCAAACTCATCACAGTCTTGATATCACGGAAAGTCTCTTCGCCAAGGGCATCAGCATTCTGATGCTCCTTCATTAAGATCTCAGTATAATCTCCATATGTCTCATTGAATTTGAAACTAAAGTAGATAATGAACGGAGATATTATCAGAGTCAAAATAGTCAACATCCAATCCTAGAATCACAAGCAAGATACTATCCTTACATGTACCATTCCAATTATGATACCACAGAACAGAGAAGCGAGGGCTCGAACCAGTGAACCCAAACCAGGTCCCAATCCCTCGACAATTCGTGAGGATTCTTCGCTCAATCGTTGACCCAAGCGACCAGGACTAAATTGTTCAAGGAACTCTACGTCGCGCCGGAATATTGCAGCAACATAGTGGTCACGGTAATGGCGTGTTACATTTTCTATAGATCATATCCAACAACAACTAATACCAGCAAAGTAACCCAGACATAACCGCTCTAAAAAGGCGAATATAGAAGCAGCCAGAAGGAACAAGGCGATTTCAAGAAGTAATATCTTTAGCTTGTCATAATCGATATCTTGAGAGTTGGCTTCATCTATCATCGTTCCGTAGAACGTAAAAGACAGTGGAGTGAGCACTCCAGCTATAACAGCAACTATGATTAAGATTGAATGAGTGAATGGTACATAGAAAACCAAGGAATAAAATACCCTTTTCCTTCCTTGATGCATACTTAAAAAATAGAGTTTTCACTGAAACAGGTTTCACATTGGCCGAGTTGATATCGACCTCAGTCCTGTTGGGATTAGAGTTCAATGAAGGAAGCTCAACCTGTCTTGTTTCTACCATTATCAAATAAAAAGAATTATGATCTAGTGGACATCTTTTCCAAGGAAATTTCCAGGAAATTTCCTTGAAGATCATAGGAAGTTCGTTGAACAAAGAAGGATAACACAATACTGCGCATACCATTCTATGTGGATATACAATATTAGACTATGGCATTATTTTCAAATATGGATAACTGCTTATCGTAGAAAACAACAATAATAAGGAGATTATCCATACTGCATATGAAAGTGAATTAGCCATAATGATACTCATTTATGGAATGGTAATCATGGTGAATATGGCGAAGTTTGAATAAGTGACAAAATCCAGATAACATACATAGTTTCTTACATAATAGAAAAACTATATTATGAAAATGATAATAGATTAGATGAAGAATCCCTCAAAACTTCTTCTCAAACAAGGTTAGATTCTATGATATCTGATACTCTAAAGTTTTTATGTAAATGGTGGTGATATTTCTTTCATTGGTAATTTAATATGTTGTGATGTTGGCAGTATATCTCGTTACTTGGCGTGATTTACTTTGCTCTTGCATAGTATACCTATCTCTGTAATCCAACTCTCTTTGTTTTGTTGAATAATAAATGTTACTGGGTGAATCGAACTTGTTAATACAATCATTCAGCATAGTCCCAAAATAGGTCCTTTTTTGCTCTTTCCCTTATTGAACTATCAAGATACGTAATGTCTGGATCTGATATTTTGTGGCAAGGGTAGCCATTGAATCACAAGATGGATTATCATATAGTTGGCTTCTATCTCCAGGCAAGTCGCAAACAGATTGGAAGAAAGTATTTATTGTGCATAAAGTGGATAATTTATTGTAGAGATACTTTCTATTCACTTCAAAACAGTTATCATATCATGATGATCCAACGTCTCCTCCTAAGGGGATTTTTGAGTTTTCAGGATCTCTCTGTAAGTTCCCCTTTCATGTTGGTTATGCTGTAGATATTTGTTGGCTAAAGGAGGGAGTTAATTATTGTCGACAACAATATCTTTTCTCTCTGTACTTTTCATTGACGCTATTAAACTGTAGTGGTTCAGGGTCGGCACCCACTTTAACTGTGCGCGATCCCTCGAACATATTTGTGCTGTTATCAAACACTTCTATCTTGCAAATTGCTTGCACAGATGTCCAAACTGCGAAGATCCGCGAATCTCTCAGGAACATCTTCCGCCCCTGCTCTGTGATCGCAGCAAGTGAAGTATTCCGAAAGAAAAACAAATTCCAGTGGACTAAAAACTTCTTGGTTGTTCTGACGTCGCGCGACTTTATTCTCTATGAAAACGAAAAGTCCTTACAATCATGGAATCCCACGTAGACTGGACACGATTGTATCTCGTCTCACGCCGCAAGACTCTACCGATTCTGTCCAGCTGATCACAGGGAGCGAGCAGAACTACAAGGCGCAAATCGAAGTAAAGTTTGGCGATAAAACAGTTCTGCTCAGTGCAGGATCTTCCCAAGCCGGTAGTTTTAGCTTGTCTGTTGTCACTAGGGTTGCAGCTTGCGACCGATCTTCACCATGTCATGTTCTTCACTGTCACGGGCTATCATCCTACTCTCCCTCCTCCTAACAGCATCGCGTGGAATTTGCCACTCATCACTGCGAAACTGAATGGATTTTGCATCAAAGGGATTTTTGAACGTGAGGCAGTTTATCAGGGAATTCCTGAAGAAATTCGACCTTGGGTATTGGACAATTGTCGTCTGTCATTGTAGGTGTGGGAACAGCTGTGCATATACTTGATGAAAGATACCTTCATAGCAAACTATGAGAACATTCGGACTCTTGTGACGTCTGATCATGCTCTTCCTCGAGATTGGAGGGAATGTCTCGTTCAGCTTTCTGTCGATGACTCTATTCGAGAAGAACTGCAGTTACTTTGCTGCTACGCTCGGATCACTTTGATATCCTGCTGATGAGCACGTAGTGCCTTCACTTTGAACTCAGGACAGCAGTCTCCTGGACCCATCTGCAGGTTAGCAGCCTACCTGTTAAAGTCACTGCCTCACGATACCGCCATCGTCGTATTCCAGACGCTACTCCATCGAATTCTCCCCATCTGGTTGCAAGATAATTACTTCCAAATCGTAGACATGGGGATCTTTCCTTAGTAGATCGAAACCAACGTATTTCGCGAGGTAATTTCGCAGATCGTGCCTGACTTTGCACAATGGTCAGATTCGCGAGGCATTCAATGGCAGCCTATCCTGTCTTCATGGATCACTTCTCTGTTCATGGTAATGAATAAGCAGTGCGTGAATCGGCTGTGGAGTGTGCTTCTCTTTGAAGGATATGGTGCTCTACTTCCGCTAATAGTTTCACTGATTATGAGTAATCGACATCTGCTCAGTTCTCCAAAAGCAACTGCGGACATTCAATCGTTGCCCAAAGTGTCTTGCTTAACAGCCTAGTTATCTGGAGCGCGATTTCCTGCCTTCGATCACCTCTATTTCCGATGTGATGAAGAATCTTCGCATTTTGGTAGCTCCCAACCAGCCCTCTTCTCGGTTCTTCGATATTGCGTACATCAAGAAACTTCGATCTACCTACTTGTTCCATTTGTCTGTGTGCTTTTCCGTAGAATGCAGCATATCCAAGAATTCCAGCGTGTAGAGGTCTCCGCCTCCTCCAAAGCCACTCTGCTGAATGCTCATCTCTCGCAGGCCTCTCAATATCTATCTACTGTGGACTCCTTCCTCCAGGACGTTGATCGCCACATTATGGACATCCGCAGTAGTGCCTTCTTGTGCGAATCAAAGTAGAGACATCGGTGAATGACCCAGATGTGCAAACACAGCTGCTTCGATTGGAGCGGATTTCACTCCTGTTTCACGGCTTGTCGCCACACATCCAGCTGATGGAGAAGAGTGCGAAGAAGCACTTGAAGCTTGTGGAGATGCGGCGACTGACGATGCTGGATGCGATTGACACCATCTCTACGGTGAACCAATCGACCTGTATATGCGAAGTGTGAGATGAAGGGTAGATTGTTTGCCTGACGATACGCAGATCGCGGCGATTCTTGAAAATCTACATGATTCCCAACTAGGTATTCAGTTGATCGGAACACGAGCGGATGTAATTAGCGTTTTGCTGGCTGTGCAGATGTGTGTTTGGAATCTTGTAAGTGTGGGCTGGGAACTCCATGAGATGCGATTGAGGTGGGTGCAATGGTCCTGTGAAATGTAGAAAGGCTCATACAGAGATGAGCTGGGTGAACTCAACTAAGCGTGAGAGCATTCAGTCACAGCAGGATTACTTGTCAGCAACGTATGATAGGGCACTGGGACTCGACCTATCGTTTGCAGAGTCGCTCATTCGTTTCCTGCAGAGTATGAAAAAGGAACTGTTTGGTTCTGCAGCGCTGGAACTATCTTCGCAAGCAAGGGAAATCTATGGCAAGTTACAAGAGCTATGGGATAAGAACTCAGAGGAGGAAGAGTTGGGAAAAGAGCTGTTTGACTTAACCACACAAACAGGGTACAAAGCAGTCGAGATTTAAGTAATGTTTTGTTTGAGAAAACAAAGAATAAAAGAACTACGCGGATATCACTTTCGTATTCTTCTTTGAAACCCGCTTTACAATTGGCTTAGAATCTTCAACCAATTTCTTCTCCCCTTCCTCCTTCTTACTGACTTCGACAGGAGCTACTGTCTCCTCAGGAAGATCTTTGAGCACCGAACTATCTTCTTTAATCATCTGGTTCAAATAATCGTAACGAATACCCAGCTTCTCCAGCTTCTCCTGGGTTCTTTTGTTGTATGCAACACGCTGCTCGAGAAGCGATCGAAGCTTGCTTGCAGTCAATTCTGCCAGCTGGCGGACCTTCTTTTCTTGGCTCACCACGAATTTACGGTTTGCTCCTTTCCAAAGATTCTCGTGTATAGCACTTTCCAACATCACCTCGCACTTCAATCTGTGGCCAAATAGGATATAATTGTTCATTGTGTTACAGACAATCTCCGCAATTTCAGGCGATTCGAACTCGATGAAGGCATAGTGCTTCGATGCTCCAGTCTTCTTGTTACGAGACAGTCTCAGGCGCTTGACTATTCCAAACTGTTCAAAAAACTGCCGCATCTGGGGCTCCTCAAACGCGTTTGGAATGTGTCCAAGATAAATAACAGAAGACTTTTTCGATGATCTTCTCACTGGGTTTGTAGTCTGCTCCATTTTCGTTTACTTCCAAAAACGGATCGATTGGAATCGCTCAGTGTGTGTTCCCGAAATTTTCCCTATTTTGGGTATTCCTATTAGAGTGGTACCAGTCAATGGTTTTCAATCCCGCGGTTTTGCTGTATAATTGTGTAATGTGAAAGATTCTTAATCAGAACCCGTTAACAGCTTCTACCTCCAGAAATGTCAGAATCTTTGTTAGATCGTGGAACACCGAATGACATGGATCGACAAGGAGAGATTCCCCAGATCGCTCTCCATGCGCCTGGACGTAATCCAATTGGTTCAACAGATAATAAAGGACCCTATTTATCAATGATTCCTCCAGATAATTTGGATATGGACCTCAACTTATCGTATCTGGAGTCGAGCGCACCATTGTCAAATCAGGCGAATAACCAGGACCCTTATCTTGATGACGATGTGCTGCAGGAAGAGTATTCTGCAAACTTTCAGCGCCAGGTCCCTCGTCCCATGGTGGCAGACCATATCCGTTCTGTGTATAGTAAAAGTACTTACGGTAATGTAGGAAAGGGTCTACGTGAAGGTTCTCCGTTTTTAGAAGGAAGTAGCTATTCCAACTTGTCGAACCGTTCTTCAGTGGATTTTTCTTCTAGCTATCCTGAGAGTCATTCCGTCCCTCGCGCTGTGAATAGTCCTCATCCCCCCTACAATCCTCGACTGTCGGAAGAGGCTGGGGATGACGGTTTGTTTATCGAGTCAATGCCAGCTATTGCAAATGACAATTACGTGAACCGAATGTATGGTGGACCTTCTCTCGATGTCGATGACTCCTTCTCGCCCCGTCCCTTCGACCTTCCGCAGCAGTATCCCTTCTATCCCGAAGGCGATCCGATCACTCCGGATCTGCGACGGAACGTGGGAGGGTCGGTGGGCTTCTTCCGAGACGGAGGAGTGGGCATCGGTGCTCGAAGCTACCATCGATCGCTGATCAGCGAGCCGGATGGATGGGCTCGCTCTCGCTCCCTCTCACGAAACATGGACAGCATGGGTGGCTATGGACTCGGCCAGGTGTCTCATGCAAGCTACAACAGTCTGCGACCCTCTTCCATCCAGCATGCCTCGCAAAACACCCTGAATGACATGGGTTTGGGGATGGAGTACGGTAGTCTGCATGACCTCTCCTTCTCTGGGAAGGTCACTCCTCACCACGTCGCCTCTTTCGAGCACATTCCCACTGACTATGGAGCCAATCACGGATACTTGGGCCGTCGCGACATGCCCACCAATCGATCCTACATGGATTCTCTGGGCTTGCTAGAGGAGAGCGAGCTTCCGATGGCCCGTGCGAAGTCGATGATGTACTTAGGGGAAGCAGACGATATCGATTATGGTTCTTCAATGCCTTACGACGGCTATTACTTGGCTTCGCAGCCGAGACTTCAGGAATCGACTCTCTCGCAGGAAAATCTCCCTACTTTGCAGAAGAACCGAACAGATCCTCCTAGTAAACCAGAGCCAAAAGCTGAATCGAAGACTGAGCAGAAGGAGTCGAAGAAAGAAACGGTGAGTGAGACGAAGCCAGCAGTAACGGAGCCAAATTCGAAGCCAGCAGATGCACTGACTTCATCTCCTGCAGAATCCGCAACCGAGCCGAAGACTGATGCATCGTATGAGAAGCGAGAGCAAAAGGACGCGAAACAAAGCCGAGGATCCACATCTCCGAATCCGGAATGGCATTATCGGTCCAGTCGATCCCCTCAGCCCTTCAGCGAACAATCGAAATCGCCGAGACCTCAGCCCTATCACGAGCGATCCAAATCGCCTTTCAGTGAACGGTCGAAGTCCCCCAAGCCTCAGTCCTATCACGAGCGATCGAAGTCGCCTCGTTCGCCATCTGAAGGGGATCGTGCACGAGTGATGGTGCATGGGAAGTATCGCTTTGCTTGTCGAGACTTCGAAAAGGGAGTCTGCTCGCGTGGAGCAGCGTGCAAGTTCTATCATGATCCTGCAAAAGGTAGGGTTTGGGAGGTGGTATGATGAGTAGCTGTCACTACTCCAGATGTAGAGGTGCAGACGTGGAGTGATGTGTAGAAGATCCCAGTGTGTCGTGATTTCTCGAAGGGAAAGTGCATTCGCGATAACTGCCGATTTCGTCATCCTGGCACGTAGGGCAAAGGGCAGTGATTGAGGCGCAGACATAAGGATAATGTGTTGATGGGTCTGGAAGAACCATCTTCTCCTACTGAACTTGATATGATTATGAAGCAATATAGTTCTACAATCAAGCCGCGCAATGTGATAGGTTAAATGTATTTTTTAGGGCGTTTGCTTGTGCATTGTTTGTTTGACACTGTACTCTTTGTGCGTTTGGGATGTTGGGTAGGGCTTGAGTGGATATATATGCTGACTAATAGTACATGAGGACGGAACGCCTTGTTCTTCGTATTGTCGGAGTAGGCTCTCAAAAAATTGCTGTAGTTCTTATTCCATAGAGATAGAGACGAATCCATCACTACTACGCGGTTTAACTAATTTCGGAAATACTTGCTATTTCAATTCGTCTCTACAACTCCTGGCATCTTCAACACCGCTTGTTGAATGTCTTTGTGCTTGTATTGCGCGAATCGGAGAAGATTCAACAGGAGTTCTCAAAGAGAAGTGCTCTTTTACCGTTGAGTTGGCAAATACAATTAGAGGTAGATTTTTGTGACTTTGCACTCTGTAGATATCACATACAATCCAAGCATTGTCTTTTTCTCAATTAATTCGTTTTATGATTTGTTTGTTTCGCGCTGTCCCTATTTTGCGGATGGTGATCAACATGTAATGAACTGGTTCTGGGTTGTTTCCTAGGATGCCTTAGAAGCGATTCAGTCTCTAATGGAGCTACTAGAAAACGACATCAAAGTGATAAATCAGTGTAGTCAGCAGAAATGGTCTCTAGAGAATTCATTGGAAGTTATCGTGAATAAATTGGAATCTTCAGTCGCATTCGTCCCCATATCAATTCCAGCAGAAGGATTAGTATCGAATGTGATGATCTGTTCTCGCTGCGGCTGTCGAAGACAGATCCAGAATTTCCCCTTTTTTTCACTCTCCATTCCCATAGCACGTGAGCTGATCGTTCTCCTGTTGAGTAGAAACGCCGTGGTGGAGACTCGATCCCTCCTGTCGTCGTGCTGTGAAGTTTTTGTTCCGCCATTTCCAGATCTCCTCGTTTGTCTCAAACACGATCAACCCCACATTGCTCGACTGTCTGCGAGAGTATACGGCGCCAGATGAAGTTGATGATGTCCGCTGCGAGGGGTAGATGTTTTTTTATCTCTGTCAATAGATGTGGACTAGTAAATGCATTTCTGGATCCCTCCACCGTCACTACGGAGGAATTATCAGATGCATCAGTTGCTGTAGGAAAAGTCGTTGCTTTGAGACTAGGACTTACGGGACAAACTAAACAAATCACTGCACCGAGTTCGCTCTTCACACGATTTTGATGCGGAGTTTCAACTTCAAGATTCGGGGAATACTGTTTCTGTAAAGGAGGGAAAAGGTTCCTTTCAGAAATATGAACTTATAAGTCGTCCTCCCAGAACACTCCTTCTTCACTTACAACGCAAAACCGCTGGTTACAATCTGTTCTCGAAACAAAATACGTTTGTGGAGTTTCCTTCGTTTTTCGATTTGAGAGAGTTTTGTCTCTTCTCTCAATCCATGCCCTCTACACACATCTCGTCAATCTCTGCCGAGGAAAAGAGGGAGGAAAGGCATCTCAAGCGCGTTGCATCATGGAAGGCGGAATGTAGGAAGCCTGTTGATGCAGATCAGATTGCGTTACTTGAACGGTATTTTAAACCGACAGATTCCGATCATGAGCAGAGAAGTCGTCAGAGTAGTATAGATAGCACCTATTCGGATGTGTACGAAATAAAAGACGAAAACGACCTCTCTCTCAGCGATGAAGAAGACACATTTTGCACGACCGATGATTTGTCATTCAATCCCTATGTAAGGAAAAATGCACTACGAGGAGGGGGAGAACCTCTCCTATACGAACTTGTTGCTGTCATTCATCATTTGGGAACAGGTTTGGGTGGCCATTACATTTGTTACCGACGTATTAGGGATACGGCGGGAGACCACTGGTACATGATGAATGACCGACTGATTAAAGAGGTAACGTGGGACGAGGTGAATACAAAAGACATGTATATCTGAGAAAGTGCTTTAAGAGTAGATATATGGTAAACTACCAACTAGTAAAACACAATAGTACTTCATGCAATGTTTGAAACAAACACAAAAACTAAAAAACATTAGAACAACTCAACAAAAAAGGTGTGAACTTCAGAACGTTTGCTTTTCACCAGGGTTCTGTCTGACGGGTAAACGGCAAAACAACAGTTATCATCATTGTTCACACAATCAGGAACCATCCATACCTTACCGCACAACCTACAAAAAAGTTATGATCCCATCCAAAAAACCCTCATCACTACACAAGAAATGAGGCTCAACATCAAGGAAAACAATTTGTGCACTACAGTAAGAGGAAACTGACAAGCAGCTAGCTCTGTCGCAAGTGCAAACCACGGAAAAGATACGTACTTCACTCAAATGAGCATAAGAAAAAAAATGAATGAACGAGAGAAATGTAGTTCAGATGATTGCCGCGGGAATTCCACCCCAGTTCGTTCAGCAGCATATAGCGAAAATAGTAAAGCAAGGCTGAAAGTGAAAATCAAAAGAATTGGAATTTGAGAAGAAGAGAGATCTTCCAAAGCCGAAACTACGAATTGTAAACAAACAGGAAAAAGAGTAAACAGAATACATCTTATACATCCTCATTTGGTGAGATATACAAAACTAGAGCTCAGAACAGTACAGAAGTCTCACCATTATTGCCACGCAGCAGACAATCGTTGTATCGACAAACAAACTTATCATCAACATACTCTTCGGCTTGTTCCAAAACAACATTTAAGAATCCATCGAGACTGCCTAGAATACCTAGAGGTAAAGAATGGACATAGTACTATTCCTTTATATACAACTCCACTACTTAGTCCAATAATGACAGGTCGTCCATATACAGACTTAATAAAGTCAGAGTGAGAATTGTTTTCCGTTGACATTTCCTTTTGATTTTATTACTTTCTACAGCTCTGTCCTCCTCATTTATAGGTCTGTAGACGGGCCGGAGTTGGTGGCCTGCTGGTCTAGTGGTATGATTCTCGCTTCGGGTGCGAGAGGTCACGGGTTCGATTCCCGTGTAGGCCCTTTTTCGGTATCAGGATCATTAACTCGTTTTTTATACTCCTCTTGAAGAAGTATCAATTTCTTGAGTGTAAATAAGCATTTAGTAACGATATGAATACAAGAGTTCGATGTTCTCTCTGTGGAGAGATTTTGGATCCCAAGGAAAGGGATATTCATACCCAATCGTGCAAGCGTAAATTAGCTACTGTTTTACTCTGTTTTGTTGACTGACTCTATAGAATGAGACTCCTGTGTTTTTAAATGTCGAAAGTTCAGACAGCTCAGATAGTTCAGATAGTGACGATCTTATGATGGAAAAGGAACGTAGGATTTGTGTTGAAATGTGATTTCGTAGGTTTTGACCAAATACGCATTAACAAGGAAGAGTTTGAAAAGTTACGAATTATGCGTGAAGAGGATGATCGGCGTCATCTCAAAGAACACGAGGAACGTATACTGCAACAACAAAAAAAGGAGGAGGAAATGCGGATTCAGGCTGAGAAGGCAAATGAAGAGGCGAGAAAAAGGTTTGAAGAATTAGAAAAACGTGAGGCACTTTTGAAGACCGTGAAGCCAAAATACTTTATTCCTGTACCCTCAAAACAAGTCGTAAAGCCTCAAAATATCCATCTCGATGACGATCTGTTTGCTCAAGGCGAAGTAGCCAAGATCGAAGAGCTGTTCCAGGCTCGAGAAGAGAAGTTGCTTAGAGAAGAAGAGCAGAGAAAGGCAGAAGAGGAGGCTCGGCGTGCTCGAGAAGAAGAGGAGCGTCGTATCAAAGAAGAAGAGGAGCGCCGCATTAGAGAAGAAGAAGAGAAGAAAAGGCAAGAGGAAGAAGAGAAGAGACGACAGGAAGAAGAGAAAAAAAGACTAGAAGAGGAACAGAGAAGATTAGAGGAGGAACGACGTCTTCAGGAAGAGGAAAAATGTAGGTGTGATGATCAATTGACATGTAGATAATGCGATGAAGCATCGACTCGAAGAAGGTATTGCTTGCACAAAGCAGTCTTCCAAGACGAAGATGCATGCTACTGTCATACGAGTGGTTAATGGGTATGTGCAGTGGAAGAGACAGTGGTTCCACATCAAACGCTGGGGATTGCTTAATCTCCGTCATTTGAAGAGCGCAAAGAGAGAAGAGAAGGTAGTGAGAATAGAGGGAGAGGAACGAGATCTAGTGATAGTAGGAGAAGGAATAGATGATATACCAGTTACACTGATACGATGGAAGGAAGAGTTATTGAAGCAAGATGAAGAAAAAAGAAAACAAGAAGAAGAAATGAAACGAAGAGAAGAAGAAGAGAAGAGGAAGCAAGAAGAAGAAATGAAACGAAGAGAAGAAGAAGAGAAGAAGAGGCAAGAAGAAGAAATGAAACGGAAGGAAGAAGAAGAAAAGAAGAAGCAAGAAGAATCGAAGGAAGAACCTAAAGAAGCTATTAATGATGAAGATACTGATGAAGAAAAACCTAAAGAAGAACCTAAAAAACCTAAAGAAGCTATTAATGATGAAGATACTGATGATAAAGAACCTAAAAAACCTAAAGAAGCTATCAATGATGAAGATACTGATGAAGAAAAACCTAAAGAAGAACCTAAAGAACCTAAAGAAGCTATTAATGATGAAGCTATTGGTGATGAAGAGTCAAAGGAAAAACAGAAAGAAGAACCTAAAGAAGCTATTAATGATGAAGATACTGATGAAGAAAAACCTAAAGAAGAACCTAAAGAACCTAAAGAAGCTATTAATGATGAAGATTTTGATGATAAAGAATCAAAGGAAAAACAGAAAGAAGAACCTAAAGAAGCTATTAATGATGAAGATTTTGATGATAAAGAATCAAAAGAAGAACCTAAGGAACCTAAAGAAGCTATCAATGATGAAGATACTGATGAAGATTTTGATGATAAAGAATCGAAAGAAAAACCAAAAGAAGCTATTAATGATGAAGATTCTGATGAAGAATCAAAAGAAGAACCTAAAGAACCTAAAGAAGCTATCAATGATGAAGATTTTGATGAAGAACTGAAAGAAAAGCCAAAAGAAGAATCTAAAGAAAAGGACTCAAAAGAGAAATCTTTTGAAGAACTTCAAATAGAGGCACCTACTATAAAACTCATCTATGAATCGCCTCTTAGTGATACCCCTATTGAGGAACAATCACCTCCTGAAACACCCAAAAATGAGGAACCTGAAGATAAAGATTTAAAGGAACGCACTCCAGAAGAACCTATTCCAGAAGCATGATGGACAAGACTATCATTATTTGAATGTTGTTTTTGCTTAATATTCATTTTGTATCTAGCTGTTTGCTTTTACAATAATAGGCTTGCGAAATTGGATTATATATAAAAGGTTAAAACGGAAAAGATTGATGATGACATTAGTGATCCATAAGAATGATATAACCCATTGCCTATATAAGTCTATTAATTGAAATAGTGCTAGGATGCTCACTAATAAGTTATACCTCTGATATATTGCAGTATATAGTACTTTGCAAAATGATATCTATATTCAGCATTTACTTCATGTCAATACATAATAGAGTGATGTCATATCAGAGGCTATATAAATTTATGAACCAAAATGTTTTGAATTGATAGTGGACATAAATAAAGCTTGTTAGAGGAAACAGTATTAGAAGAGATGATAAATACCAATAATATAGTAAATCAAGCATATTCGAGTTCTAAAGACAATATGATTATATGACTTCAAACACCGGATAAACATAACTTATTCAATTTCTTCAGGCTTGTTCCAACACTCTAAAAACTTCTTCTGTGTTTTCCGGCAATCTTCTAAACGAGTGTTATGTCTCTCCAAGCAACCAGTAAATGCATTAAACTCTATCGGACATTGCTTTTTGATAACACTAAAACTACACTTGAAAGAAATGCAAATAGAAACGTCTCCATCACACAATCCTGTACTTCATAAGCCCTTTCAATGCAATCTTGGGGATGCTCACATTCTGTCTTGCACTCCATAAAGGCCATGTTAACTCCACTACATCTCTGCTCAATAACCGATGCTGCACCAAACAGATCAGCAGCTGTAGGGATATACTGTGGAATGGTCTTCTCAACACTCATTTCTCTAGGAATATCTGTAATCGTAGTTATTCAACAAACTAAAACCTTAATACATAGCATACATTTATTTTGAACGACTAAAAGTATTAAATATACAACTTACTAGATGGACTTCTTTTGGAAACATTGAAAGCAATAAATTTGACAAAGAAATATTATACTCTTGATGTTAGTAGTGCAATTGTTACTCACCTTTTGCTAGAACTTTGACAGCAAACCAGATAAGGAAGCAGAAACCAAGAATATTCAACCAATACCCGATATTCTGGTATCTCGATAAACGAATAATTGGTTTTGATTGAACTAGACTACTATTGCTACTATTGGATTCGTTTCCAGTTGTGTCGTTCGTACAATTTGAGTCATTCACATCCTCGTCACTGTCTGCATCAAAGAAGTGCGGATTAGGATTTCCAGGAAAACTACACTGATATACACTATTCGATTCGAACTAGGAAAACAAAAAGAGTAAGGATAATCCAGTAGCAATACCCGTAATAAAAGGAATGTACATTTCGTGTATGCCGCTTACCAGACTAGTAAAAATGGACTAGATTATAATCAGGAGAATTATGTATCACCTGAAGAATACCTTGCAAGTACATCTAAAAAATGGTTCACATTAATGATCATTTAGTTAGATCATATTATTGTCACAACAAACTATCGTTCTATTTGCAATACAGTCCTAAGTGATATCAAATCAAACATGCAAAAATAGTTTCCACTTTTGGAGTTGTTCAGAGTATTCAATTCTACACATTCTCTTGCTAAGTGAATTCATTGATGAGTTCCAAGGTTCTAGCTGCTCTTTAGGGTTTTGATGAATAGATTTTAGTAGAGAGAATACCAAAGTTGGCGAAAATGGCCATAACTACAGCGAGATATGGTCCTATTCGTCGTTTTTTGTCCACTGAGTCATCTGTGAAAGAGGAGGAAAGTGCAGCAGGTTCTGCAGAGAGTAATTCTCAAAACACTTCAACTCCTTCTCCTGATAAGA